>ML661338.1:4490668-4723881 GCA_007570785.1 Antilocapra americana | reverse complement strand
GCGGATTCATGTCAATGTATGGCAAAACCAACACAATAAAAAATAAAAAAATAAATAAAAAATAAAAGAAAAGAGATCCTTTTAAGAATAAAATGACTTGAAAATCTTCAGAAATGTAAGTCTTTTGAAAAAAAAGAAAAATTTCAAACACACCCACACACTTGTTTGGATATAATCCCATAAAGTTCAGTATGGCCCAGTGGTTAAGCCTATGAGTCTTAGCCTGGATCCAGACAGCCTGGATTAAAACCCTTACTCTGCTACTGCATAGTTATAGACTTTATGCTAGATATTAAACTTCATTTTCCTTATCTTCAAAAATCGAAATAAAAACAGTACCTATTCGGTAGCACCATGATGAGGTTTAAATAAGATAAGGCATGTGTAGTGGGATGATGAGTGATTTGTAAATTTTTACTGTCATTATTTTAAGGGAGTTACAGATCCTTAACGTCTCTTTGTAGATTCCAAGTTAAGAATTTCTGCTACGAAACGGGGACAAAGTTAAAACCAGTTAAGGATAGTCCACCTACCACGAAAGCAACAAGAGGCTTTTCAAGTAAAAATATCAATAAACGGGCATTAAACAGCTGGGTCTGCTACCCTGCCTGGCCCTGAGCAGGCAGGACAGTGAGTCTAGCCATGGCCCCTGTTCTTTCCAAGGAGCACCAGGCTGTACCAGCCATATGAACTTGGCACCAATGGCTTCTCCTGCACTTGCGCAAAGCAGCTTCTTGGCAGCCTGACCCTTACAAGCCTATTCTATTCCTGGTGTTGTCTTCACAAGATCCCAGGTGTTAAGAAAGGGCTGCTAGAAGGTTTTAACGAGAACACAAGTAAGTACCTACTCTAAGGGCTGACTTACAATAACCTCTCAATAAATGCTGTCTCTTTCCTTTCCATGGGTCAGGAGAGAGAGTAACTTGACTTGACAAACTCACAGCGCTGGGAGAAATTTCACTGACACTCAGGGGAATGGCTAAGTTATGCAGTTTAACTAAATGCGACTTGAAATAAGAAGGCCTTTGAGTGGAATTTTCTTTGGGGATTATACAGAGGTTTTGCTACTGTGACGTTCTTTTCTCTTAAGACTTTTGCTTGTGCTTTAGAGTACCCTATTTAATCCAAGTAGACTCTTCAGCCAAATTAGAACTATTTTACATTGGAATATCTAGCAGCCAACAAGATCAGATACATTTGTCTTTAGTAGGAAGTAGCCATGAATTGAATAGTGCCTGAAGGTTCTGTATCATATTTTCTTGTCCAGAAAGACAATCTCAGAAGCAACAGGATTAAAGTACTTTAATTTCTGTATCCTCAGCACCTAACACAGTTCTGACACCACCTATAGGAACTTAATAACTATTTATTGAATGTATATGCTATATATAGACTTCAATATCACTTAAAGAAGTGTCTCTGTTTAATATAGGTTTTATTGCTGGATCAGTGGAGGAGGAATTAACTATGCAAACAGATGCCATGGCTGATACCACGGGTGAATTACAGCTCGATAATATTCAGGAGAATTGCCTCTTCCTAACGGGGTCTCTTGAGCTGATGAGCAGCAGAATCACCATGGTATTTGCAGCGAGAGTCATCAAAACTTCTCCAACTGGTCTTACCTAACTCTCTGGGTAGGCCCTGTTGCATGGGACCCCAATTCAGTTTCAACCATAGTGGTGTGAGCAGATGGAGACGAGAGGAAAAAAAAGGAAATATGTAAGTAAACAGAATTCAGTCATGTCAAAAGGAACAACAGGGCAAATCACAATCAATAAATAATCCACTGACAATGGCATCCATTTAAAATTATCCATTTCAATAGGCTAGTGCAGGAATAATGACAAAGACATGATGCCAATGACAACAGTGCCAGTGAATTACTATTAATTGAGGATTTGTCTATGGAGGATTATGCTAAATCCTTTTGCACAGTTTATTTTACTTCTTCCTTACAACAGTCCTGGATGCAGAAAACTAGTACTTCTCTCCCCGTTTTATAGATAAGAAAACTAAGGCAGAGAGAAGTCAAGTCAATTACAGATTAGAGCTACTGTCAAAGCACCAACATCAGACAGATCTTTGTTTTTTCCATCGTCATACCAATATTTCTCACTGTGTAGCCTTAGACAACTTGACCCAGAATTAATTGGTTGCTTGTTAAATGAATAGTTCCAAGTCTTATCCAGAGCTACTGAATCAGTCTTAAGGATGAAACCCTAAGACCCCACATTTAAAAATAATACACATACAACATTTCTGATGCATGCCACACCTTGAGAATCACTATGTAGCATAGATTTCATAGAATGCTATTGCTACATGAATTGGAATAAAGAAAATGATTCTCATTTTACTGTCAAGGCCCTACTTGTAAGAGTGAAAACACATCACCATATTTAAAGAAACACTGACATATTCTCCACCACCAAAAAAGGAAACTCAAGCTGTTTCTCTACTGAAGAACTGATAACATAAATGTGACTGCCTTTGACCAGGCTTGGAAGATAGATTATTTCTACTCTGTCTTCTGTCTTGCACACAAGCCTTAATTTCCCATCTGTAACACAAAAATGTTTGACTAAATAAAATATTATGAAAATTCATCTTTTATTAAATATCAATTACCAATTATCGTTTTTTAAAAACAAACCCCATATATTACTTTTGAAAGAGCAATTTTCTTTAAAAGGGGTTCAAAATTGCTATTAAAAAATGAAAGAAAAATCAAGAAAGAAAAAAAGAAAAAAAAATCTGGCAACACAGTGTGTATTGAGAGATTTATAAACATTTAAGCTCTTTGGCCCCATAATGGTATTTCCTAGAATTTTGCTTAAGTAATTAATCACAGATGCAGATTAAGATTTCTATAACAAAGATGCTCAAAGAGCTATTGTTTATTATTTATAACAGCAAAAGGCAGAAAGTTCAACTGTGTAACAGTTGAAAGAATAGCTAAATAAGTCATTTAATTTTATCTAAAATGGATTCAATGCCACTATTAGGATATCAGGTTTTCCTGGAACACTAGATGATAAGGGAAAATGCTTATTTCAAAGGCAAAGTGAAAAATGTAGGATGAAAAAAAAATGATTATATATAGAGTCCTGACAGTCACTTGGTACTCAACAACAGTAGGATTTATAAAGCAATAAACAGGTCTCAAATATTCAATCTTTTGGACCTAATGTTTTTGTTCATTCGTGTATTTACATATACCTGTGCATTTGAATATGTGTGCATTACCTGTGTGTGTGTGTGTTTTAAAAACTTATACAGGAAATAAATCAACCTCTTTGAATGACACCTACCCCTGGAGGCTACCATCATAGGTTATTTATATATTGTAATGTGTATTTTCTGTGGTTCTGTTTTTCCACAAGGAACATGTGTTTATTTTGTGCTTAGAAAAATATGTTATAAGAAAACAATTCAGTGAGAAACTCCTTTCGGAAATATCTTTATGATGCAAAAGGAAGCATGTCTGCGTGTTCCTGGCTAACAAAGAGGCCCCTGAGGTCCCATCGGTGGTGAATTTGGTGGTAATTATGCTGTTGGGGAGCTCTTAACTCAAATGTCACCATTATGAGCTTGGGCACACAAGGACATATTGGAAGTGGCAGGCAGTGTCAGCTTCCGCCAAAAGAATGGTCACGCAAATGGGTGCTTTTGCCCAAAAAGGAAAGTAACATGGCTGTTAACTGGATATTGTAAATAAGCGGTCAAAGAATCCCCAAATAAGCAATATTACATAAGCCTCCTTACAGCATATTTTTCCTTCTGGGATCTGTGTCAGGCTCACAGACATGAAGGCAGCCAGGAAATTGTTATCTGTTTACCTCTAATTTCTTTTTATAACTAACTGCACATGCCAACAATGGGAGAAAACACTTCTTTAAGAGAAAAGTAAAATTGGCAGTAAGCCTTCTGAGTTCTTAAAAGACCTTAACAAACCCAAACTTCTACTTATCATGGAGTTGTCATACTTATCCTCATCAACTCTGTACTTTCAACTGAGTTTGAGCACATACGTAGGTATGTGTGTATTAGAACCCTGACTTGGCCTCAAATCTTGGCTCTGCCAATAGCTCTGCGCCTGGGCAGACTTCTTAGGCTCTCTGCATCTTGGTTTTGTCATCTGTAAATGTAGACAGCCTGATGCCACACAGCGTTCTGGGAGGTTAGTTGAGAATATGAGAAACAGGGATGGAGTACAAAGCTAGGCAAACAGCAAAGACAAAATACAAGTGAATTTGAACCTAGTCCCCTCTCAGGAGACAGAAAAATGTTTTCAGGCTTCTCAAAGGCATTTCAAGGGACTTGCTTGGCAGTTCAGTGGTTGAGACTTCATCTTCCAAATTGGGTGGTGTGGGTTCGATTCCTATGCTGTGCTGTGCTTGGTAGCGTCTGACTCTTTGTGATCCCATATATTGCAACCCGCCAGGCTCCTTTGTCTTTGGGGATTCTCCAGGTAAGAATACTGGAGTGGGTTACCATGCCCTCCTCCAGGGGTTCTTCCCAACCCAGGGATCAAACCCAAGTCTCCCGCATTGCAGGCGGCTTCCTCACTGAATGAGCCACAAGGGAAGCCCAAGACAACTAGAGTGGGTAGCCTATGCCTTCTCCAGGGGATCTTTCCAACCCAGAAGTTGAACCAGGGTCTTCTGCATCACAGGTGGATTCTTAACCAGCTGAGCTAACAGGGAAGCCTCAAAGTGCTTCTTGGCAGTGGTGGGATCCTTGGTTGATCCTATCATCTCCTGCTTGAACAACAACTAAACTTTTGAAAATTCTTGGTTGATGCTGGTGAGTTTTGTTCAGGTGATGATGATCACCAGTCAAAGGCAAAACAATCCATCTCTCTTCTACAGAGTCAGCTTTGTTTGAGCAACACAATAACATCTATTCAGAAAAGCACCCATCTTTTTTTTCTTTTTAAATATTGAGGCAAATTTTCAGATGTTTCTTTAAGAGCCAATGGCAATAAACGTGTTTCAACCTCTGTTTTGCTTCACTGTAGGCTTGGTGTGTGGTTAGATTATGCAATGAAAGCAAGCTTGACATTACAGATATTATTTAAAACAAACAAAAAACTACACAGAATAATGTTGATAATTCTGTATTCATTATTTGTTATCCTAATAAAAACACATAAATGTCTGAAAAGAAACAGACTGTTATCCATTAGACCTTCCATCTCCTACTAAACAATAGTGGTTAATGTCACAGCCCTCGTCAAAACCAACTCTGATCTTAATAAATCTGATTTTAAAAGATATCACCATATGGGCACTACATTAACCTTATGTGATATTTTCAACCACGATGACTAAGAGTTCTATCATTTTTATATGGGTGCTTTTACTGGGAGAAGAGAGACCATTTGCAGGGGCATTCCCCATGTTTGTTCCCTTTTGAAAGGAAGGTTGGATCTACATGCAAGTCAACATACTAATAAAAAGCAAAGATAATCAAACTAGTCAACAACCTGGAATAATGCTCATTTTTATAGTTCCAGATGCGAATCTTCACTCAGATAAAGAGCAACTATTTTATTTCCTTGTCAGAACTCCCCAAATTAAATATTAATATCATCAAAATACACAAATACTCTCATCACTGTGTAAGTACATGTGTATACATGTATGCATATGTTATGGGATGAGAATCCAATTAGGTTTTGTGAACATTATTTCAGTTACAAGTTATAATGCTTGTATTGCATATTTTTGTGTGTAAAAACACCTATCCCCATATACATACATACCCATGCACCATTAAACATGACTTTTTACATTATTTTGTATACTTGACCTCATTTGATAATGAGAGGAACCACACTCTAACTGAAATACATGCCTCTGCCATGAAACTAAGTCAGTTAGTTAATGACTGTAAAAGCAGTTGATTTACAGGACTATCTGTCCCATGGCCACGCTAATGGAGCTAATTAATGACATGTGTCCTGCGACGCTTGTTAAATTAGTGAATGCTCTTCCATTAAAAGGCACACAGTAAACAATTCCTTTAAATGGCAACATTGTGATAGGTTAAATATTTCACTTAGATACATAATAAAGATGAGCAGATCATCTCTCTTACTGTTATACAGAACACAGGTCATATGAACACATAGCACTTATTCAATAAATACTTTTAATGAATACAGGCATGAATGTATAAATAAATACCTTACTTTCTTACTAAAATATTTATGTATATAAAATCTAGAAAAAGCAAAGAATTAATGTTCATGTATTCCTTATTTTAGCTAAAAATATTAACTTTCTCTTTATGGTTATGCAAAGCAAAAGCAATCCCAAGTGTGAAAATTATGAGTTTTATACTCTGTCACAAAGTTCCCATAAAGAGTTGTTCTCATGATCTGTACACCATGCATGTATATTGTGGTGGCTCTAGTCTGAACCACTGACTATTTCAAAAGAGAAACTGTGAGTGTGTGTTAGTCGCTCAGTTGTGTCGGACTCTGCAACTCCATGGACTGTACCCTGCCAGTCTCCTCTGTCCATGTAATTCTCCAGGCAAGAATACTGGAGTGGGTAGCCATTCCTTTCTCCAGGGGATCTTCCTGACTAGTGGATTGAACCTGGGTCTTCTGCATTGCAGGCAAATTAGAAGACTTTAAAATGAAGGGTGAGTGAAGTTTTCATCTATTTCTTACTAACAATCAATCTGCAGTAATGATCAATTATTTCAGAAGTTAAAATCTCAGTAAGCATATAATGTGATTCTGTATTTTAAGGATGATTTATACTTTATCTTTCCTGTAATATTACTACATTATTGTATAGCTTAAAATCCACCCTTAGTTGATATAAGATCAAAATGGGGAAAAAAACAAAGTACCTCAACCAACAGCTAAATAAGAACCCTAGAGTGTACACTCTCCCTGATGGTTATCTTCTAAAAAACAGAATATTGGGAACAACTTTTGTGAAAACAGAGTGCTGATTTTCAGGAGGTGGGTTAGTATTTTTAATGTTTATGAGCACCATTTAAGGCAGAAGAAGCCTACATTTCCTGAGTAAAACATAAATAAGAGGTCCTGCCTAGATTCATTCAAGGTTAAGGGCAATTTCAGCTTTCCGGGGGCTCCACAATGGACACTTCAGAGGAGGGCTGGGATTGCTTGCCCAGACTGAAAACAATGGCCTTTTACACTGATAAAATCTACTGTACAACTTTTTATTGATGAATTTTTTAAAACAGAAATGGAATGAAACCCTCAATTATATTATTGATCCAAGACTCCCTCTATTACATTATGTATTAGAAATTTGCTTGAAAAATGGAAACTTGTGGAATAGGTGATTTTGAACACAGGTTCTTCAATCTGAGGTCACTTGGACCTCACCTGTTGCTCTGTTCCTCTCTGTTCTCTAGGAATAATTTCGATTTTAAACAGGAGAAAATTTAGTGGCCCTTAATCATCATTCTGGGAGATAGCATCATGCCACCCTTCCCATGGTGGCATGGCCCATCTCACTATTGTCTTCCTCCTCGGTTTTTTGTGCCTGTACTCCTTTCTGAGACTCCAGTTCACATGACCTTCAGATGCAGGCTTGGCTGCTGTTTTTATTCTATCCCTGAAATACAAACAGGTTTACAGACCTTGGGGCTTCTCTGATAGCTCAGTTGCTAAAGAATCTGCCTGCAATGCAGGAGACCCTGGTTTGATTCCTGGGTCGGGAAGATCTGCTGGAGAAGGGATAGGCTACCCATTCAGTATTCTTGGGCTTTCCTTGAGGCTCAGCTGGTGAAGAATCCACCTGCAATGTGGGAGACCTGGGTTCGATCCCTGGGTTGGGAAGATCCCCTGGAGAAGGGAACGGCTACCCACTCCAGTATTCTGCCCTGGAGAATTCCATAGCCATGGGGTGGCAAAGAATCAGACACGACTGACCTTTCACTTTACAGACCTTCCTGGGGTCACATGATCTAAACCAGTGATCCCAATATAATGGGGCAGCACATTTCTAAATGCAAACCCTGTAATCTGGTATTTATTTTTAATAAGCTATATTCTTACATTATTATACCAAAATATGATATACTTTACAAAATACACTACAAAGATAAATTCTGAGAGGATGAGGAAAAAAATACACTATTTTCTTTCCACATTCCACTAAGCTGTCTTGTCTATACTCTGGGCCTGTATTTCTAAGAATCACCTGCTTTGAATCACTTGTTAGGACACTAGTATGTTTTGTACCCAAATACCAGTTGGTAGATGATATTGCCATCATTCCTGGCCAGATAGACCCCTCCCCATTTCCCACTGGGTAGTCCAATGCTCTTGCTTTCACCTGCCTCCTCCACCAACCTATCACCAGGTCCTACCAATCTCTGCTTTATCCCAATAAAAGTGCTCATTCCAGGTTTTAATCTCTCTCATTTTGCCTTATACTAGTGTAATTAACTTATCGAGTCTATGAGACAAGAAAGGATAAAGATTTCTACAAAAGTTAACAAATGGACACAAGTAATAAAAAGTTATTGAAGGCAAATGTAAAAAGTTAGACAGTTATAACAGTTTAATATGTTTGTATCAATGAACTGCATAGGTTTTAAAAATTACTGCTAGTTTCTTTTATGATATTAATTGTTGCATGTAATTTTACATGTGACAAGTATAAAATCTACATGTGATAGATGATACATAAAATTTGATGCATGTGTGTGCTAAGTCATGTCTGACTCTTTGTGACCCCACAGACCACTGTCCATGGGATTCTCCAGGCAAGAATACTGGAGTGGGTTGCCATGCCCTCCTCCAGGGGATCTTCCCAAGCCAGGGATCAAACCTGTATGTCTTGAGTCTCCTAAATTGGCAGGCAGGTTTTTTTTTTTTTTTTTTTTTTTTTACCACTAGTGCCACCTAGGAAGCCTTGAAACAAAAGAATGAGAAAAGTAGGAGGTATTTAACAAGTGGTCCTGGAACACACGATTAACTACTTGGAAATAAGGTAAACTTGGATCCTCATATTCAAATAAATTTCAGAGGCTGTCCCGGTGGCTCAGGGGTGAAGAATCTGCCTGCCAATACAGGAGACATGGGTTCCACTTCTGATCGTGGAAGATCCCACATGCTGTGGATTAACTAAGCCCATGCGTCGCAACTATTGAACCTGTGTTCTAGAGCCAGGGAGCCACAACTGCTTTAGACCTCATGTCCTACCTACAGCCTGTGCTCCCCAACAAAAGAGGCCACCACCATCAGAAGATGGCGCATAGCAATGAAGAGTTGCCCCTGCTCACTGCATCTAAAGAAAAGTCTGAGCAGCGATGAAGACCCAGCACAGCCAGAAATAAATAAATAAAGCTAACAAAATGCCTAGTTATTTTAAAAAATAAATTCCAAACTGATTAAAGAATTACGTAAAAATTGAATTCACAAAGAAAATATGGCTAAATATTTATCTGTTCTTAGTACAAACAAAACCCCTCATATTGTTAAAGCAGAGAAAGAAGTTACAAGAGAAAAACAAACAATAGATCTGACTAATAAAACACCATAAACAAAAGTAAAAAAAGAACTAAAAAGTAGAATATACAATTACCACAAATGTGAGCTAAAAAAGATTCGTATCTAATATGTAAAAAACTTTCACAACCAACAAGAAAAACTATACTCCACAAGAGAAAACAACTAACAGGCAAATAGAAAATTCACAGAGTGGCTAATCTTTTTAATTTTGGGGAAAATTAGCAACAGCTTAAATGTCCAACAATAGGCAAGTATTTAAATTATGAAATATATTAAGGCAGAATATGTGCATGCATATAAATAGCATTTCAAATAATATAAAATGATATGGAAAAACACTCACTATAAAATGTTAACTTTTTTAAAAGCTGAATTAAAAGTATATGAACCACATGACTGCTATTAGTACCATATTATACTGGAAGAAAATACCTAAGAATTCACAGTGGCCATTTTGGAGAGTGAGGAGGTTATGAGTAATTAGTATTTGCATTTTTTTATATTTTCAAAAGTTTCTACAATGCACATGAATTGCTTTTATAATAAAATTTATTGTAATAAAAGAAAATATGTGGGGGTTCGTGTGCCTTGATTGTAAATATTTTGTAGATTACAAGGCAGAGAAGTTCAAATTAATAATGTTCTCCTATTTGAATAAAATGAAGGGGGTCCTCAACAACAGAACACGGTTAGAATCTGTGAAAGACTACACATTTCATATTTGACTTAGGGGCAAGCCATGACTATGCTATACTTTATTTTTAAAAGCTGTATTAAGGCAGTTTCCTGTAAGGCAAGTTGTTGGAGAGAAAGCACAGTAGAGCGGTCGAGTGGAGGGGCTTGGGTGTCCAGCAGCCTGCGCTGGAGTTCTCACTCCACCACACAGAGCATAGGAGCAGCACTCAGGTGACTCTCCCCACTGAAAGCCTCATCCAACCAATGAGATCCTACTACTGTTTCTCCTACACAGATGCCTTATCAACCTCCTTTTCTAATAACTGAATGATGACTTCTGATGATTATTCATGCCATCTAAATTGTAAATGGAGAACTGACAGTAAGAAACGGGTAGAAAGAGATCCAGAAATAAATACTCAAGAATGCTGGAGATCAAACCAGTCAATCTTAAAGGAAATCCACCCTGAATATTCATTGGAAGAACTAATGTTGAAGCTGAAGCTCCAATACTCTGGCCATCTGATATAAAGAACTGACTCATTGGAAAAGACCCTGATGCTGGGAAAGACTGGGCAAAAGGAGAAAGAGGCAGCAGAGGATGAGATGGTCAGACAGCATTACTGACTCAATGGACATGCATATGAGCAAACTTTGGGAGGTAGTGAAGGACAGGGCAGCCTAGTGCAGCCCAATTCCATGGGGTTGCAAAGAGTCAGAGACGACTCAGTGACTGAACAACAATAACAACTGAGATTATGCGCCGTGGCTTTCTTCACTGGGGGCCTATATAATCCATGTATGTAAGCCATGGTCCTTCACAACTGCAATTAGATCATGATCAGCAGCAGAGTCACATTCTCTTGTCACATCACACATAAAAATGTGAAAGAATTCTGCATTTTAAATATATACATGAGAGAGAAAACTAGGCAACTGTGAACGTTTTTACAACACAAAATTCTTTGTTAACTCTGTTGACATTTATTAAATGAATACTAGTGGCCTCATGGCAGGAAAATCCCTATTTATTTCTGAAAAATTACTGTGATTAATCAGTGTCTTCTCTAAAAATAAACAACAGTCCCGCCAAAGGGAAAATGTATCATGACATGAAAGGAAAAAAATTTGTGACATAGCTCTATATTCAAATAAAATGAAATATAATAAGACTTTTCTTTAGTTACAATCATCTTCAAAAATGAACTCTGCAGGAATAGACGGTCATTGTTTCTATGGCATGTCTCCATCATTTGATAAGACAAGCTAATTTAACCAAAAATAAAAACCAGAAATCTACTTGTATAGGCCAAGTCATTTGGATGAAATATTTGTTCTGGTGGCATTTTGTTAATTCCATCACTCAACCTCCCTTCATCCCCAGACACAGTCACCACATAGCATATTCCTCATCCCCACAGCAGGACATATATGACAACTGAAGAAAAATGTATTCATTTATTCACCTATGGTTTTATTCCCCTGAAAAATAATTTTTAACCCTAAAAAATTTGTCTTCTAAATTTTGTATAAAATCAATTTTTTTTACATTATTCCTAAAGACTTACTTGTATAGAATCTCTTTATTCTTTTCATAGTTTTTTAAGTTAATCTATATTCATCACTGCCATGACCTTTTTTCATTTTATAGAACTAAGTGAATCAGTCATGCAGTTTTCAAAATCAGGTTTGGTTAGTATATATTTTTTAAAATGTAAGGATTTTGACTATTAAAGGATGCTATCAGTGGCAAATCATTCCTCACCCACCCACCCAACACCACAAAAGGAACCATCACACTGAGCAGCAGTGTCATAGCAGTGCTAAAGAAATAAATGCTTAATGAATAAATGAGTGAACACAAGAATGAATGAACAAATCAATAAACAAATGCATAGGGTCTTATTTCTATCATTCAATAAGACCAGCTAATTTAACTAAAGATAGAGAAACCAGAATCTTCTAATGTGTTTAACCACCAAGAGCTTAAACAAGAAAAAAAAAACCCACCAAATGTTCTGGCTTAAGTAATTAGGAAAACTCACACTAAAAGTTAATTTTCAAGCACAGATGAAAGCAAAGAAAACCATTTCAGAGCTACGTGATGGATGCTGTGCAGGCAGTAGGATCCCCTCTTTCAGTCACCAACACACAATACCTGGACAGACTGTACAGGAAACTGAAGGGCTCCAGACTAGCCAGCTCTGCTTTCAGCATTTACCCCACCTTTCATGTTTATTTCACCCACGTATTCTTCTTTCTCAATCCCAGATGCTCACTTTTTTTTTTTGCCTTTGATGTAGTTTGTATTAAACACTTGGGAAACATTATTTTAGTGTGAACTAAGCAATGTCTGATTTTTAAAATGATACCTTGGCTCTTAAAGCTAGAACAGCAGACAGGATTTTTTTTTGCCCTAACAACTAACATCGACATCACACTGGGCAGATGGGAAGAAAGTGGGCTGGGCAGCACTGACCCCTCACAGAGCAGGAGGACCGACAAACAAGCCTCTGGCCGGACCACCACTGGTCAGAAGAGTATCAAGAAAATCACTCTCTTCTTTTTTACATGAATGAATCACATTTTCATTTGAAAAATTAATTCGTGCACATAGTAAGGGCTCAGTGACTCAGTTATGTCCAACTCTTTGTGATGCCATGGACTGTAGCCCACAGGGCTCCTTTGTCCATGGGATTTTCCAGGCAAGAATACTGAAGTGGGTCACCATTTCCTTCTCCAACACACAATACAAATCCCTCTAATTCAAAACGGTGAGTACTCAGCCCCCCTCCATCTCAGATACCCAAGCTGGTAGCCATCTCTTCTCCAAAGCTTGCAACTATTAACATTGCCTAGAGAGCATATGCAGAAATACACTGGGAGGTGAAAACATATATATATATATATATATATCATTTATTTCATATATATCATATATGTCGAGAGTCTTTGGACATTTACACAATTGGGAACCTTTATCTTGACTTTTTTTTACTTAAAAATATACCTAGAGAATTAACTTAATAATGATCCAGTTAGTCCATATAATAACTTTCTGCTGTAATACAACCATTTTTGGAAATAGTAAAAAACAAAAATAAAAGTTAAACATATACATGTCATTAGAGACAGCAGTTCTACTATGTACATCCTCATGAGAAATATAAAATTATTTTTCCACAAGAAAACTTTTTCCTATTTTTTAATTATTAAAATTAAAAAAAATCATGTTGGTTTCTGCCATACAACAATGCAAATCAGTTATTATTATACATACACCCCCCTCCCTCTCTTCTCCCTCCCCTCCCACCATTCCACCCCTCCAGGTCATCATAGAGCACCAGACTGGGCTCCCTATGCTACACAGCAACTTCTCGCCAGCTATCCACCCTACACCTGATAGTGTATATACTGTTCATGCTACTTTCTCCATTGGTCCCACTCCCTTCCTCCTTAACTGTGTCCATGAGTCCACAATTTACATCTGCCTTTCCATTCCTTCCCTGCAAACAGGTTCATCAATATCATTTTTCTAGATTCCATATATATGCATTAAAATACTAAATCTGTTTTTCTTTTTCTGACTTGCTTCACTCTGTGTAACAGGCTCTAGGTTCATCCACCTCATGAGATTTGACTCAAATTCATTTTTTATGACTGCATAATATTCCATTTTCCCTGGAGTAGGGCCTGGCAACCCACTCCAGTATTCTTGCCTGGAGAACCCCCAAGGAGAGAGCGGCTTGGTAGGCTTCAGGCCATGTGGTCACAAAGAGGTGGACATGACTGAGTGACTAAGCACACAATATTCCATTTATATATGTATTACATCTTCTTTCTTCATTCATCTCTTGATGGACATCTAGGTTGCTTCCATGTCCTGGCTATTGTAAGCAGTGCTGCTATGAACACTGGGGTACATGTGTCCTTCTTAATTATGGTTTTCTCAGGGTATATATGGGAGAAGGAAAGGGCAACCCACTCCAGTATTCTTGCCTGGAGAATTCCAGGGACAGGGAAGCCTCGTGGGCTGCCATCTATAGGGTTGCACAGAATCGGACACGGGCGACTTAGCAGCATCAGCAGCAGCAGGGTATATGCCTCGTAGTGGGATTGCTGGTCATAGGGCAGATTTATTCCTAGCCTCCAATTAAAATAAATTAATTAATTAAAAAAAATAAAGAAATCTCCATACTGTTCTCCATAATGGCTATATCAGTATACATTCCTACTAACAGCGTAGGAGGGTTCCTTTTTCTTCACATCCTCTCCAGCATTTATTGTTTGTAGATTTTTGGATGGTGACCATTCTGACTGGTGTTAGGTGATACCTCACAATAGTTTTCATTTGCATTTCTTTAATAATTAGTGATGGTGAGCATCTTTTCATGTGTTTATTTACTATGTGTACATCTTCTATATCTTCTTTGGAGAAATGTCTGTTTAGGTCTTCTGTTCATTTTTCGATTGGGCTATTTGTTTTCCTAATACTGAGCTGTATGAGCTGCTTATATATTCTGGAGATTAATCCTTTGTTAGTTGTTTCATTTGTAATTATTTTCTTTCAATCTAAGGATTGTCTTTTAATCTTGTTTATTGTTTCCTTTGCTGTGCAAAAGCTTTTCAGTTTAATTAGGTCCCATTTACTTACTTTAGTTTTTATTTCCATTACTGTAGGTGGGTCACAGAGGATCTTCCTGTCAGTTTACTTTTGTGTATGGTGTTAGGAAGTGTTCTAGTTTCATTCTTCTGCATGTAGCTGTCCAGTTTTTCCAGCACCACTTATTGAAGAGGCTGCCTTTTCTCACTCTATATTCTTGCCTCCTTTGTCAAAAATAAAGTGTCCATAGGTGTATAAGTTTATCTCTGGGCTTTCTATCTTGTTCTGTTGATCTATATTTCTGTTTTTGTGCCAGTATCATACTGTCTTGATGACTGCAGCTTTATAGTATAGTCTGAAGTCAAGAAGGTTCATTCCTCCAGCTCCATTTTTCTTTGTCAAGACTGCTTTGGCTACTCAGAGTCTTTTGTGTTTTCATACAAAGCCCATTCACCACTGCAACTAAAAAAATAAAACACCTAAGAATAAACCTGCCTAAAGAGACAAAAGACCTGTATGCAGAAAACTGTAAGACATTGATGAAAGAAATCAAAGATGACACAAACAGATGGAGAGCTAGGCCAGTTCTTGTTCTTCTTCTTGTTCAGTCACTCAGTCATGTCCAGCTCTTTGCAACCCCACGGACGGCAGCACACCAGGCTTCCCTGTCCTTCACCATCTCTTGGAGCTTGCTCAAACTCATGTCCATTGAATTGGTGATGCCATCCAACCATCTTGTTCTCTGTCATCCCTTTCTCCTTCTGCCTTCAATCTTTCCCAGCATCAGAGTATTTTCCAATGAGTTAGCTCTTTGCATCAGGTGGCCAAAGTATCAGAGCTTCAGTTTCAGCATCAGCCCTTCCAACGAATATTTGGGATTGATTTCCTTTAGGATTGACTGGTTTCAATATTGTGAAAATGACTATGCTATCCAAAGCAATCTAAGGATTCAATGCAATCCCTATCAAACTTACCAATGATATTTTCACAGAACTAGAACACAAGAAAAGTTTTATATAAATATTCACAGTAGTATAACTCATGATAACCAAAAGGTGAAAACAATCCACATGTCTATCAACTGATGAATGAATAAACTAAAGGTGGTATATTTATATAATGGAATATTATTTGTCCATACATAGAAACAAAATACTAATAGATACACACTACAACATAGATGAACCTTGAAAATGTTATGCTAAGTGAAAGAAGTCAGTCAGGAAAAACAACATATTACATGACTCTATTTAAATGAAATAGTCAGAGCAGGCAAATCTAACAGAGCCAAAAGCAGATTAATAGTTGCTTTTAATATTATTAATTTAATTAATTAATTAATAATAGGAGTAGAGCAGGTCACGTGGAAGGGTGACAGCTATGGGGAACTGGGTTTCTTCCAGGGTGATAAAATATACCGTAATGAATTGTGTTATTGCACAACTCTGTGAATATACCAATAATTCATTAGCTACATAATTTTAATGAGGGATTAATATGGCATGTGAATTATATCTCAATAAATTTCCTTCAAAAATAAAAGCAAGAAGCCTCTCCATGTACCAGTACGTTGGGAAGTGAAAAACAGAAGCGTCAGGACAGTGAACAGGTAGACAATGCTTTTTGTGTAAAAGGGGGAGTGGATAGAATTTATAATTTCATTGTTTGCTTTTACATAAACTTTAAGGGATACACAAAGAAAATTAATAAGTGGAGAACTCTGAGTATGAGTACCATTTTTCCAAATTATGACAGTAATAGTAATTAATAGTAAACATTACCTAAATATAACTCCACACCAGTATATAAGAGACATTCCTCACAGCTACACAGTATTTCATTAATGCTATACAAAATTGTTGAATGAGCCCTATACTAATTGACATTTAGGCTATTTCTAGTTTTCTATTATAAAAATTGCTGTAGGACATTTTTACACATATATTTTTGCACTTTTACACAAGCTAACAGCTAGAAAAAATTTCAAGAGTGGAGTTATACATTAAAGATACACAATATAAAGAAGCCTTAAACAATGTAACCAAAGTATACCTCTTAAATTTGTTGACAGCTGCAGCAGCAATAAAAACTCAGTTTAAATAAGCATAATCGCTGAGCAAAATGCATTCTTCTGAATAAGATTAAATGAAAATTGTCAATTTTCCCATTTTCTGTTATGAGAGCATTAGAGAAGAAGCACAATAAGCTCCTTTGAAAAGAAATTAAGACAAAACCCAACTGGCTTATTCTGCGTAAGCTCTGAAACTTGAGCAAAAGAGAACTCCTTTTAATAGACATAAATTTATTTGAATTCATTATGCGGTTTCCCACATGCCGTGCCCATTTAAAGTGACCTTTCAGCCTCAAAGTAGGAGACTAACAGCAACAAAGTAGGAGACTAACAGCCTCAAAGTAGGAGACTAACAGCAAAAGGATGAAGATAATCTGTTTCAATTAAGGTAAACATCAACTGTCAAAATCCAATTAGACTATTTAAATTCTAAGAAGGCAAAATCGTCATCAAAAGAAATGGAACAGGGAAGCAGTAAACTTGGTGTAATGTCATTCTGTGAAGTTTTGATGGTGCAAAAAGATTTCTGAGTTTCCAAGGAACACAGGACTATGTTTGGATGCATTCATTCTCTCCTTTTCTTCCTTCCACTCTCTCTGGCTCATTTTGGAGTTGTTTTTGAGTCATTCTCCTTAGCTGCATTATCATTTCTAAATTGAGGTATCTGGGCAAAGGAAACTGTTAGGGTCAAGGAATGGTAGATACTAACTAACAAATTTTTTTGGTCGACAGCAACAAAAAGTTAAACACACATCTTTTAGAAACATTAGATTATCAGAAGAATTAGAATGCAATATGCTAGGAATAGACACTCAAACACAGAGAACAGACATGTGGACACAGTGGGAGGAAAGGAGGGTGGGATGAATTGGGAGATTAGGTTTGACATAAATACAAGTACCATATATAAGATACACAGATAGTGAGAATGTACTCTATAGCACAGGGAGCTCAGCTCAGTGCTCTGTGATGACCTGGATGGTGGCGTGGGGGTGGGCAGTAAGATCCAAAAGGGAGGGCATATGAGTATACATATAGCTGATTGACTTTGTTGTACAGCAGAAATATAACATTAGAAAGCAATTCTACTCCAATAAAAAAGAATCCAATATCCTATATTTCACACTAAACCCTTAATTAACTTATTTTTGGTTGTTATTGCTTTTGTCATTTTTTTGTTGTTGTTTTCTGATCTGTGACGGGTTTCAGAGTGCTCATGGTCTGGAGCGGATAGAACCCATTCATGAGCTACTGAGGAGTACAACGGGGGAAAAAATGACATGTGTCTCAAGCAGTCTTTCCAAACAGAACTTCTGTCTTTTCCCCCATTCACATTGTCACAGGGGGCACACCCTCCCATCAGCTGAAGGCCAAATTGTATCCTCTGGGAAGATTACTCCAGCAAGTTGCTACAACCATTTTGTTTTTAAACACAAATATCTATTCATCAACTACATTTTAAATTCAAACCTTAACTAAACTAAGCCCACAGGGGTATTAGAACACTGATATCTAGGTACTCACAGGCAGAGAAAATTCAATATGGCTTGCCCTAGTGGGTGACTTGCTATCTAAAACAGAAGTAAATGTGCCATTAGAAAACACAGATGGTAGAGTTGTGTTTTAAGGGTGATCACAGGGCTAAGGAGTTCTCAGTGATCCCTGTGAGGCACTGAAAATCAGTGAGAATCTTAAGCCTAATAAAAAATGCTTCTCAACTCTAGCAAGTCGACACTTGGGAGGCTCATACACTTTGCATCAAGAGGAGAAAGGCGCAGCTGCATGTCATCCTTTTACTCCAGAAGGCTTTCCTTCCATCCCTAAGTGAAGTTCACTTTCTTTGACCTCTGCCCACCAAGCCTCTCAAAAACATTCCAATACCAGAGGCTAGGCTCAGGAACATGTAGAAAACAACCCAGCCAAAGATCAACACCAAGGACAGCAGGGAACCCATCATTTTAAGATTCCCAACTTCCACTGGAAATCTGAACGTGAGAGCCATATAAAGGCTGCCATCTTCTTCTTCCCTCGTTTTGCTCAACTGGTTCCTTCAAGTTCTTAGCTTCCCTGACCACTCAACTAAAGTACATCTCCAGGACACACACACGTTAATTCAGCCTTTTGTGTCGTATTCTCTTCACTGCACTTACCATATCGGGAATCATTTTATTTGTTGCATACATGCTCAGTAGCTTCAGCTGTGTTTGACTCTTTGTGACCCCATGGACCGTAGTCCTCCAGGCTCCTCTATCCATGGAATTCTCCAGGCAAGAATACTGGAGTGGGTTGCCAAGGCCTTCTCCAGGGGATCTTGCCAATCCAGGTATCGAATTCATGTCTTCTGCACTGGCAGGTGAGTTCTTAACCCTAAGCCACTGGGATGCATTGGTGTCTCCCTCTCTTCATCGAGCTTATGGAGTAAAACTAATTATTAAACATAGTTAAAAATAATGATTTTTACTCCATGAGCTCCATGAAGTGAGGGACACATTGATGTATCCTCAATGCCTGGCACATATCAAAAATCAAATATGTATTTGTGTTTATAGGAATACATAGAAACTTTGTTGCTGTTGTTCAGTCGCTAAGGCATGTCTGATTTTGTGACTCCAAGGACTGAGGCACACCAGGCTCCCCTGTCCCCCACTAACTACTGCAGTTTGCTCAAATTCATGTCCATCCAACTCAATGGATGTAGAAACTCCCCTACATGAAACTAGAGCAAACCATCCTCAGCATGTACTCTGTCTGAACTATACTTTTTTAATAAAAAAGCATTTTATATCTCTAATCTTGTGACACCACTATAGACCACTATTAAAATGTAACTTATGCATGTTTAAGAATAGAACAAAGTAACATATTTCTAAATACTGTAATATTTAGAAAATAATATCTATTTTTAAGAGACCTATGTCAAAGAAGGTTTCAATCTAGATTTAGCTATAAGTGAGGTTGATTTATTCCATATGCATGTAAATTTATTCAACAGAATAATAAGTTTAGGTTAAACCAAGATTTACATGTATTAATCTTCAAATTAAACAATAATTAGATTTTTCCTAGAGCTGTTACTATGTTTTTTTTCAGTAAACGTTCCATTGTTCTTTCACTTGTGAAATGTCATAGATGTGTCATATCCTGTATTATCATTTTGTTAAATGGTCAAATTCTTACATCCTAAAACAGTAACTTGTATTTAAGAGTAATCTGAGCAAAAACTAAAATGAAAACTAACATAAGAACATAAACACAAAAACATGATTAGGAGTTTTTCCCTCTGAAAATTAATAAACCAACACTTATTTGATTTGTTGTGTGCAACAGTACTGTGCCACGTAAGTACTTTCTAAGAAGTCCTTCATTCGACCTTTCTGGAACTCCAAGGATTGTTTTTCCCATGTACAAGACCACCTGCTTATAACTGGAGGAGCCTACCTTTCCCCATCTCTATTGTCAGCAATCTCAAACTGCCTCTGAGTTTCAGCTCTATGATACCATGTCCTGTATCTTCCTAAGGTCTAAAGAAATAGAAGTTCTTTGAATGCAGTCAAACAGATACGGTCTAGCATCAAAGTGATCTCAAGGTTTAAAACTAGCCATTAACTCTTACATGGAACACAAAAATGAATCTATAAGGTCGTGCAGAGGATGGCTCATCTGGTCTACTCCAGAAGCTTAAGTGCTCTTGATTTCTTTCTATAAAACAGATAAAGGTTTTCTTAGATACCTAAGGAAAAAAGAACTGACTTTCTTTCAAAGATTCCAGATATTTTTACAGGCAGCATAACTTTCCACTGACCCACTGACCAGTAAAAGCAACTCAGAGTTACTCAGAGTCACTCCCCAAATCTCTCTGAAATCATCAGAATTATTTAGAGGGGCCAGCCCTTATTTTCTAATACTCCTACTACTCATGGCTCATCTGTTATAAGGAATATTTCTTTCTCCCTATCAGTATGTTTGCATTTATTCAGGATGCTTATCCTAAATCAGAAATTGCTAGGATTGAAAACTTCGATAGAAGTTTTCATGGATTTAACTTCCTTTCCCAACAAATTCTATAGGAAATCACAAGTTCCAGCATGAGTTGATAAGCAAGGCATTATCATTTCTTTATCAGAATAGCCAGAATAGATTGTCATACATTTAAAAAGATTTTCCTGAGAGGCTTTTTGTTGTTTGTTTGCTTGTTTTGTTTTCTTCTCTCCAAATAGGATGACAGTGCAACTTGGGCCCTAAAGAATACAGGAAGTCAAAGAAGATTTTAAAGCAACATTTATTTAGAAATAGTTCAGAGAACAAAAGGTATTCATTTGATATTCAAGGAAGTTTTTTGCCTTGAAAGCTAGAGCTTCTTTATATGAATTTGAAATTTACAGAATTGATTACACTTATGCAATATTCAGGAAGCAACTGGTGAACATGAAGTGCCTCGAGTGGCTGGCATCAAGGGAATTTGGTACTTTAAAACCGCGGGCAAGCCCAGGTTTGCACACGGAGGTCTGTATTTGTACTTTACCTATCTCCTGTGTAAAAATCAACTAGAAATAAAGATCTATAAATGACAAGGATCATGGAAGCAAACAGGTTTGGTATTTTGGACAAATTATATAGTTTATTGGAAATCATCTAAAATGTTGCTTTGATTATTAGAAACTTAGGCAATTTTTGACTATTAGGATATGACGCATGAGTGAAATTTAAAAGAATGAACCTCTGTGCTTTCTACATAAAATGACCATCAATTGACAAAGAAAGTCAAATCACCAACAGAACAAAACTATACAAAACTATAAGTGAAAAAAAAAAGACTTATTTAAGAAGGGATGACAAAAGGGACAATACTGGGAGAAGTAGGAGATTCAAGTGAGAAATTAATGTATAATTCAATTAAAATCTCCCGATTACGCTTTGTAAAGTTTAAAATGGTGTAGTTTTTCTGACTACCGGCTAAAGTATATAAAAGTCATTTATGGATTGCCCACAATCCAGGCAGATTCTTTACCAACTGAGCCACTGGAGAAGCCCCAGAATACTGGAGTGGGTAGCCATTTCTTCTTCAGGGGATCTTCTCAACCCAGGGATCAAACCCAGGTTTCTCGCACTGCAGGTAAATTCTTTACCATCTGATCCATCAGGGAAGTCCACTGAAGAGACAAGGTATGCTAAATGTGGTAGATTCTAATGTCAGACTGAGTTCAAAACTAGTTAAAACTATAGAGCCAGAGCTGCTATAATTGCTAATTGGACTACTGCTAAAATACCAGTAGTCCACATGTTTGGCGGGAATCATGTACTAACACAGTTCACTGTGAAAGTCTGATCAATATTTGATATTCTAGTGGTAAGCAGGCTTTCCATTGTGTGGTCCCCTTCTATGGTGATGTAATCCTTAAGGACAAATCTTTTATATCAAAATACAATGGGACATGAATGCCATTTTCATCTGATTTCTACATGGAATCTGGTCTCTGATAGTTCTTTCCAAAGCTCTTATTAGATTCCAGTTTGATGAAATGACCTTATTTAGATTAATGCAGTTAAAACCATGGATTATGCAAGATGTTTGAAGGAATATAACTGCACTCAACCATGGTAATAATAAAATTAGCTTATTTTACTCAATGCTGGCAAGCAAACTAGTAGTGGCCATTTGTGGAAAGGAAAAGCTTATTTCCCTTCATTTTCACTAATGTGAAACAGAGTCCTC
Organism: Antilocapra americana; assembly: GCA_007570785.1. NCBI lineage: Eukaryota > Metazoa > Chordata > Mammalia > Artiodactyla > Antilocapridae > Antilocapra > Antilocapra americana. Next base: position 4,701,305 of record ML661338.1, on the reverse strand, counting down.
AGATATTTTTTAAAAAATTAGCTTGGTACTATAAAAACGAAATCTCCTGCAGATTACCTGCGAAGACAAATATTTTGGTAATAAGATAAATTATGTCAAATGTCAATGAGTTATTTTTGTTTAAACTTCATTTTTTTCTATTTATCTGACTTCCCTTCTCATGTTCTCTTCTGCTATATACATTAAAATTTCCTAGTTTATATGTTTTCTATTTGAAAAATTAAATGCTAAATTCATATAAATCAGAGAGAAATCTGCTAGTTCTAAAGATTATTTAAATAAAATGAACTGAAGCATTTAATTTGGCTGACACAGCCTTATTAGGAGGTAATGAAATAAACAATTTACCTAGGATGAAAATATCCCTCTAATCTCAGGGAAAATATTTTTATTTTAAAAAATAAAATATCCCAGATTTATTTTATATTACCACACCCTAAATTCAAGTAGTCAGGTTTTTAAATTATTCTGTTCACTGCCAGATTTTTGAGAGCAACTGAACAACTCACTTTTAAACCAAAAATGTATTTTTATCATGAAAGCAGAAAAATCCTAGGGATATAGAAAACTGTAAAAGCAGAAATCTTCTGCCCCACAGGAATACTTTAGAAAGTCACTGGATTGAGAATTTTATGCAGGTGAGGGCTAATATTTCATCAATGTCTCTCTAAGACCCATCAGGGTGCCTGGGGCAGAACTGAGTTAATAAACATTGTTAAGTGAAACAATGAAAAATATACTTTTACTTTTGCAACTAATAAAAGAGCTACAGAAATAAAACTCTCCTTTAAGAACAGTACATTTTAAGCTATAGAATCAGATTTCATGGTCAAGTGGCTAGAAAATGATCTTGTACCACACTAAAAACAAATTCTCAATTACTAAAGATTAAGACTTAATTTCTTAGCATTCCGAAAAATTTAAGTCTAGAAATGTGGTAAAGCTAAAAGCAACTTAATAGTGGGAAAAGTGCACAACCCAGGAAGGAATGCCCACCCAGACTCTGGAAGCCAGAGGCTAGGGATCTAGGCCACACTTGGTCCCTGATTTAATATCCCTGCCACGGAGTTCTCTGATGGGGTGGCTATGCTTGGCTTCAAAAGGCTGACAATGAAACTGAAGTGAGCCTGAAGCAGTGGCTGTGGTCCTTGCCCCAAGTAGAACTCTCAGATGAAGAGAACACCGAATTGATAAAGAGTGAGAGAAAGTCAACTAGATGTCAACCGGTGATGGATGTGTACCGCATACATCAGCAGCTGCACACGCCTTTCATAGTTGATGGTCCTGAGATGAGTCACTCAGGCAAAGAGAAATGGTGAGGAAAACTGGGAAGGTAGATTCCATCAACAGACGGGAGACTTGTGAGGGCGTAAGGAGAAGTGTTGAGACTGGAATTACCAATGAAGTTGGGAAACTAAGGGTAAATCCCACAGGAAAACAGGCAAACATCCTCTCTGATCTGATACTTTACAACTCTGCAACAGAGAGTAATTCTGCCTTCACAATTCAGTACAATTCTTAGCAGAGTGCCATCTATCACAATAAAACTAAGCATAAATACAGATTGGGATGTTTTTCTGGTGATGTAACACAACTCCTTGCTCTTTCTGCATGCAACAGACAGATGCGCCATCCTGCTGATGGGACGGGCACCTGGGTACCCAGGTACAAAGATGAAAAAACCCAGTCTACCCTACAACCCATTCACAGGCCCTGAGGACAGGCAGGCAAGATAGCAGGCAACTGTTGCCATGTTTCAAGTGCTTTGCTAGAGAAATGGACCAGGTCTCCTGTGAACACAGAGAAGAACACCTTAATTCTGAATGGGAAGGCCAGGAAAGTTTCCCAGAAGAAATGCCCATTGAGGGTGAATCTAAGCAAGAGCTTGCACATGAAATTGTATTCAAATGATTACTATAAATTGACAACAGTTTTGAATTGAACTGATAGTCCAGTACACCACACTGTGACCTAAACAATTAGCATATTTTTTACCCTGAATTCATATTTCAAACAAAAATTTGTTTAACTGTACATCAGTCAGAAATGAATGGACTACATACAACTACATTGACATGGGATAAACTCTCAAACATCAGTTGGCAGGGAAAATAAAACCCATCAGTCATAAAACAGTACAAACTGTATTCATTCGTTTTATGTAAAACTCAGAAATGGAAAATAGTATTGTGATTTTTTGAAATCAGGATAGTTGTTATACTTCATGCTGGGGGCAGCAGCTAAAAGGGGCACAAAGGTGGATTTAGAGTTGCTGGTAGCATTATTTTAATCAGGGTGGTGATTATAAGGGTAGCCACTGATAATAGGAATTACTATTTTTTTTTTCTGATTTGCAACATCCAAAGAGAGTAGTTATGGTTTATGCCATGTACATATGTTCTTCATAGGTGACAAACGACAAAACCGTGTCACATTTTTAAAAAAATATACACACATGTTTGTATGAATATATAAATACTGCTTTTGCTACAACTTAATTTCTGTGCAAATTTAATAGCAGAGTTAAAATGTAAAGAATTATTTTGAGACCATCAGGGCCATTTAAAATGGTAAGCAGCCCCATGATAGTCCTCTTCTCTTTGGTGGCATCACCAAAAAGTTGGCAGCACTTTTTCTGAATCTCAGTGCTGCTGCTGCTAAGTCGCTTCAGTCATGTCCGACTCTGTGTGGCCCCATAGACGGCAGCCCATGAGGCTCCACCATCCCTGGGATTCTCCAGGCAAGAATACTGGAGTGGGTTGCCATTGCCTTCTCCAATGCATGAAAGTAAAACGTGAAATTGAAGTTGCTCAGTCGTGTCTGACTCTTGGCGACCCCATGGACTACAGCCCACCAGGCTCCTCCGTCCATGGGATTTTCCAGGCAAGAGCACTGGAGTGGGGTGCCATTGCCTTTCCCAAATCTCAGTGCAGCTCCCAGTATTATTCCACGTGGCCACAACTAATGGGCCACAGATGAAAATGATTAGCCATCCTGGTTTTAAACAAAGAGGATTGTCTACTTCCTTTGTTATTTACATGTGAAAGACATTACAATTAAGGACACATTTCATGTGCATTTCTAAGTCAGGGTATACTTTCACAGCTATGTATGTAAAATGATTTTCCCAATTATAAAAACACTTACAAAGGGATGTTTGCTAACAGTAAGTCTGCTGATATTTTTGTGTTTTACATTACCATGGAAACACTTTCTGATTCATATATAATTAGACGCAATTTTAACAACAGGACTCAGAAAAACAATCGGGACTATTTTTCTCAAGCAGAAATTCAGGGAATCTTTAGTGACCCAATTTTTTCCCTCAAGGTGGTGAATCCCCACCCTCAAATAATCGCCCAAAGAACTGTTATTACTTATAACAAAGTAAAGCTTTTACTCATTTTTTTTATTGGTAACTACTCACAATAAAATAAGTAGATAGCAGAGACAATGGAATACTAATTGACTGCTCTCAGTAAACCACTGCATTTCCTACATTTCCAGCCTCTGTGCTCTTCAGCTCATCCTGAAACTATCCTCTGGGCCACAGGAACTGATCTAACCAAATCCCTTTTTTTGCCCGTTGTCTTTCTAGATGGACAAAGAGGTTCATGCTATGCCAGAATGGCAGAAGAAAAATAAGCAGGAGCCATACCCAGTCTGGGACCTGCTAAGGATGAGGAGACTCAGGCTATGGAGATAACAATCTGTAAATTATACAACCCAGAAGGCATGTCAGGACTAGAGGAGCAGGGGATCTGGAAAGACAGGGAAGGCCTGGCAGTGAAGTACAGTAAGGCTGAACCACCAGGTGGCAGAAAGGGAAGAGGAGCTAAAGAGCCACTTGATGAGGGCAAAAGAGAAAGGTGAAAAAGCCGGCCTGAAATTCAGCATTAAAAAAGAAACAAACAAGATCATGGCAACCCTTCCCATCACTTCATGGCAAACAGATGCGGAAAAAGTGGAAACAGTGACAGATTTTATTTTCTTGATCTCCAAAATCACTGCAGATGGTGACTGCAGCCATCAAATCAAAAGATGCTTGCTCCTTGGAAGGTAAGCTATGACAAACCCAGACAGCATATGAAAAAGCAGACGTATCACTTTGCCAGCAAAGGTCTGCATAGTCAAAACTATGGTTTTTCCAGTAATCATGTATGGATGTGAGAGTTGGATCATAAAGAAGGCTGAGCAATGAAGAATAAATGCTTCTGAACTGTGGTGCTGGAGAACTCTGGGGAGTCCGTTTAACTGAAAGGAAATCAAACCAGTCAATCCTAAAGGAAATCAACCCTGAATATTCATTAGAAGGACTGAGGCTGAAGCTGAAGCTCCTGATACTTTGGCCACCTGATGTGAAGAGCCAACTCACTAGAAAAGACCCTAATGCTGGAAAAGACAGAAGGTAAAAGGAAAAGCGGGCAGCAGAAGATGAGATAGTTATAAACCATCGCCAACTCAGTGGACATCAATTTGAGCAAACTCCAGGAGATAGCGGAGGACAGAGGAGCCTGGTATGTTGCAGCCCATGGGGTCACAGAGTCAGACTTACTGACTGAACAACAGCAACAATCTAAGGTTAAAGTCCGGGCTCCCAGCCCTTCTTGTGAGATTAACCCACTGCCTGGGACTACTGTCCGAGAGGATTCTGACCTATTTTTAAATAACTAAATCAGAAGCATTTTAGCTTCCAACTGATCACTTCTTGCTCTGCTATCTTCTCTATACCTGAATAGAAGTAGATCTTTGAAGCACAGTTTGATTTGTTCAGAACACTTAAATTTGTATAAAGGCTCAGTTTGAGGTGTCCCAAGAAGACTGTCTCATAGAAAATAAGCTCTTATAGACTGAATCAGTTTCACTCTATATTTCTTGATGATTTAAAAAGTCCCAATAATATAAAAACTTGAAAAATGCATAATATAAGCTAATATTTCCTGATATAAGGAATCAGCTACTTTGCTAAGGACTTCAATTCATTTTAATTAAGTTAATTAACTTATATGACATATTTACATATATATCATTACTAAAGGTAACATTATGGGAATTCCCTGGCACTTCCAAGGCAGAGGGACTAAGATCCCACATGCTACACAGTATGGCAAAAAAACCCCAAAAACTAACATTTAATAATTTTTAAAAGTATGTGAATCCATGAAATTCTCTTATTTACCATGCAATCTTGGGTAAGTTTGCCTCACTATTCTAGAAAATGAGGAATAATAATAATGTGTGCCTCACAGGATTTATGATGAGACTTGATGGGGTAATTCTTTTCAAACACACAGCCTGATATCTGTCACAGAAGCACTCAATAAGTAGTAATTACCATGATTTTTACTTCAGTGAGACTATGTTTTGGAGAAGAGAGAATAGTAAAGTTACAATTTCAAGACATGAATTTTAGAAATTTAATAAGCTATGTGACTTCCAAAAATGTTACTGGATCAGAGTTTAGTTACCTGCAGAGGTCTTTGGACAAAGCACTGTCTTGAATTTCCTTCAGGGGATCATGGAGACCTCAACTTCCATACCTCTCCATACATATTCCTTCAATCCAACTTTGAAGTTGTAACAGAACTATCATGGTATTAGCTAATTTCACAGACATAAGTTTAAGAATTACATTAAAGTACCATACAAATTATAAATGGAAATACTTAAATGCATTTACCTTAAAGACTAAGTTTTAGCTCTCTATTTGACTTCAAACTTTGTGTTTGAGTTTTAAGAAAAATACTTCTTCAATAAAATCTGTTGCCACAAAAAACTGACATTGTTTCTGTTTTCTTGACCTTACTTGACTGGAAATGTTAAAGACCAGCAAAACTTTTCCACTTCCAAAAATGGGGTCGGGGTGGAGAGAATTAGATTATAGGTTATTTTCTGTGGTCCTATTCATTTCCAAGAGTTTATGGTTCTACTCGCTGGTCAAATGCCAGAGAGGAAGAAAACAGTGCAATTTATAGTCAGATTGGGGAAGAGGGTCAATAAACTGAACACATCAAGAACTAGCTAGATTTCTAGAGAACGAAGTTGGGCCAAAGTCCACTTTCCACGTCTCCATCCATCTCTATGGTCTATGGTGGAAAACCTGGGTGCACACCTTGAGAAAGAATGCAGACAAATAGAAGAGGTATTTGTTCTTGAGCTGTACATGGTTAAAAAGAGAACCTTGAAATAACCTAGGACAGAAAGGAAAGGCATAGAGCAGCAGCCTACTGACCACTTTTGCAATATTAGGGGGCAGAATCATGAGTGACCAAAGCAGTGGAGATAGTGGAGAAAACTGAATAAAGTAAGAACCATACCACCACCACAAAAACATGGGGTTTAGAATTAGACCACGCTTTCTTCAGCACTGTGACTTACGAGATTTATCTCCTGTAATTACAAAGATAAAATGAACGAAACCATGTACAGCACCAAGTCCAGTGTCTTGACAAATAGCACATGCTCAATGTTGTGTATCTGTTATGTGGGTTCAATCCCTGGGTTGGGAAGATCCTCTGGAGGAACAAATGGCAACCCACTCCAGCATTCTTGCAGGGTGAATCCCATGAACAAAGGAGCCCGGTGGGCTATAGTCCATGGGGTCACCAAGAGTCAGACATGACTGAGCACGAACACACACACACACACCATTACAATGGTCTCCACTCTGGTCACCAATGTAGACCTAGGAGCCACGTCACAGCTAGCTGGCAACCCAGCTGCCAGTCAGTTACCTGCTGCTCTACGACACACCTATAGCAGAGCGAACACTACAGCAGTGGTTGCCTGCCTGCCAGAATGCCACTGGTTAAAAGTTGACACATTTTGCAGGAATTTATCCTAACCAAAATATTTTCAGTCATATAAATACCCTGACACAAAGAAGAAATTCTGTACCACATTGCAATGAAGTGAAATCACGGATGTTAGGAATCGTTCTTTTCTGTATTCCATATATACATGAACATTTCATACATATTCATTTTAGAAAGTTGAATTTCTCATCTTGAATGTATTTTAAACAGGTCAGAGAATCAAGCACAATGGGAACACTCTTTGGCATGAAGCTTGAAAACAATTACACATTGAAACTATGTTTTACAGAACATTTCTTTAAACAAGTCACACTGGTACCATTCCCTTTATAATTCACAATGAGTATTTTGCACTATGAAATGAAGCGGAGAAGGAAATGGTAACCCACTCCAGTACTGTTGCCTGGAAAATCCCATGGACAGAAGAAACAAGACCACAAAGTCACTTACTAGTCACTTTACTCCATAAAGGAGAATCTACTTATCTACTGATTCACTACCCTGATAACTAGGAAGAAACGGGTTAAATTTTAAGCAAGGAAGATTAGTATTAGCTATAAACAAAACGTCTGAACTGTGCGGGCTGTAAAACTTCAAAACTTCTCCAGTAAGGGAGTTTTGGAAATTGTCATCTCAGTGTGCATATATTCTACACCTGGTTTCTAGTTGTCTAATTTCTTGTTCTCCCTCACATAGCAGAAAAATGGAAAGACTTGCAGTCGACTTTCTTTATCCTCTGGCAGAAGTTTTTAGTCCTGAGATGAAGGGGAGAAACAAACAAACAAATAATAAACACTGCTACATTCAAGTTCATTACTAGAGCTGCTGCCGGAAGGTGGCAGTGTGATTAAACAGGGCAGGGCGCCAGATGGCGAGTGTCTGGTTCAGAATGGGCTGAAGTCCTTCCAGCCTCCCCTCTGACCTACCCTCTTATTTTTCTAGCCCCTTCTTCAGATCTTTCCCATAATCTTCCCCTTATTGTTTCTCACTGTTATTCTGAAGAGCATCTTAGCTTAGCTTCCCCAATTTACATCCTCACCTATCACCCAGGATGCTCCTAGGAGAGCCATCTGCCTAGGAAGGCTGAAGGTAGATAATAAAGGCAAACATTCATATTTCCTCTGTTATGCTAAGAACTGCATTCACAGGTTCTGGAATTCTCTATATTCTCCATTCTTCTAAAAGAGTTCCTAGTTTAGTCCAAACTTGACCATGGAGCAAGGCATTTAGGGAGTTGAGAATTAGAATTTCATAATTTATGACTTTTAAAAGAGTATCTGCAATCCATTCTGTGCTTCCCTGGCATTAAAAAATATATATATATATTTAATGTTTTAAATAATATCAAGCTGTTTTAACCACTTTTCCGAAAAGTTGCTTATCTCTAGATCTGGGATTATCTTTAGCTCTCTATCACCAGATGTGATACAAATTTAGATAATGGGATCAAAAAGGTTTATTGCAGGTTCAAAGCTCTGAACCAATCTTGAAAATAGTCACTTCCCTAAGTCCAGTCACATTGTATAACTGTACAGGAAGAAATTATGCAAATTCCATTTGTTTTCCCATTTGCAAAACCTTGTAAGATAAAAGATTTAGGAAGGAAGATTTTGTACCTTTTTCAAAGCTGAGTTAAAATATTATGAAACTTCATATAAAGTCTGAGAAACTTGTTTCTTATCTGAAGCCTTAAAGATCTTGCAGAGAACAAAGTAAGACTTTCTAACAAAATTGGAAAGATGATCTATTAGAACTGAGAAGCACTGACTTTTGCTCTTTATTTTTCTATAATAGGGAAAGATAACTTTATTTGCTCCTAGCAGAGAATAATTACAAAACCCTTTCACATAGTTATTTTTCAATACCCAACATCAGCCTTAAACTTTGAAAGTGAAAGTCGCTCAGTAGTGTCCAACTCTTTGTGACTCCATGGACCATAGAGTCCACGGAATTCCCCAGGCCAGAATATTGAAGTGGTAGCCTACCCCTTCTCCAGTAGATCTTCCCCACCCAGGAATCGAACCAGGGTCTCCTGCATTGCAGGCGGGTTCTCTACCAACTGAGATATCAGGGAACTTTATAGGCTATTATACCCCAGAAGGTCAACTTCCAACTTATCTTTTCAGTCACCAATAGCTAACCAAATATTTTAGTGCATTTGCTATATTCACAAGATGGATAATTTGACAGGCATTAAAAGTGATACTTATTTAAATAGTGATGGTAGGGATTTAGTCGCTCAGTCACGTCTGACAATTTGCAACCCCGTAGACGGTAGCCCGCCAGACTCTTCCATCCATGGGATGTCCCAGGCAAGAATCCTGGACTGGGTAGCTATTTCCTTCTCCAGGGGATCTCGGGTCTCCTGCATTGCAGGTGATTCTTTACCTACTGAGCTACCAGGGAGGCCCAAAAAGCAGAGTACTGCCTCTGAAGTAGACAGGCATGGGATTGAACCTCAGCATGCCCTAGCAGGTAAAGTGCCTTGTTCAAATTATTTTATCTCTTAGGTTCATTTCTTCATCTGTAAAATATGTATTAACAAATCCTTCCTTTCAACATTATTACAAGAACTAAACAAGATACTATACGTAAATATGTAAAATTTTCCACAGAGCCCTCAGTCATAAGAGACACTCAATAAAATGAAAGCTAGAAATATTATTAGAAAAATACATGATGAAGTGGAGCACAGAACTAGTATTTACAGCGGTTCAAGATATGTAAGTTAAGAAAAAAAAAAGAGAAGAGCTGAGGCTAGGATAGCAGGGGTTAAAAGTAATTTTCCCTCCAAAATATTATTATCATTACATCTTTTTATTTTCAGTTAGAAAAGTAGTAGTTTTACTATGATCATGAAGCCAAAATAAGAATTCTCAGTCAGCCTGAACTTCTATAAATTTAGGACAAAAGAGTTAATAGAAAATAACAATTATTTATTGATCTGAGCAGCAATGTTTTTTAGAAAGTTACATGTGCTCACTAGTGAAATGCTTATTTGCCAAATTTTGGACACTGAGCAAATTATTGTTTACCATATATATATATATAGATGGCTACACATATAAACATGAGTTTGCTAATGCACATGGTAGTTATATTTTAATATACTTAAACTTTCATATATCAAAATTCCTTGGTGAAAAAGTTAATATAATGTAGGAAAAGAATATATATTCAGAAGAATGAAAATCACCCTGCCTCCATTCTGGCCGTTTTTACCCTAGAAGGTAACCACTACTAAAGGCTTGGAAAACAGCCTTCCAAGCTTATTTTCTATGTCTATAAACCTAAGTAAAATTTTTTACATATTTAATAATCTGCTTCAAAACTTACTTTATAAAAAGACTCACAATCATATCTTAGACAATAACATCTTCTTCCCATCAGATTACACAATGAACAATCATAAATATCACAAGTATATGCCAAAGAATGAACAGCAGAAAAGGACAAAGTTCAGTTTTGTTGATCAAAGTTTTCTATATTTATATTTATAAGGATAATCATTTTTCATTTAAATTGAAATACATCAGTCTTGGTTAGATTAATGAGAACTATCTCTGGGATATATTTGTAAGTAGTAAAATGCTATAGAATCATAATTTTATTATAATATATAACTGCTGACTATATCTAAATTGAAGACATGTGAAATTAAAATATTTATGGATATGTAACTGCCTCTTTGTTTTTTCACAGAGAATTTAAAAGTGGACTACCTGAAACAGTAAGGCAAAATCAATGATTTTGCTAGTTTTATTAACTGTCTAAGCATAAGAAAACATATAGATCAAGTTTTTCTCAATTTCTAGCAGATATTTAAAGGAATGCAAGAGGATTAATATCACAATTAAATTCTTTTAGAACCTGGCACAAAGTTGGTAGTCAATAAATATACCTATTGTAAAAATAAAAGCAACCTAGTATATATCCTTATAATACTTTATATATATTTAAAATATTATGTAATAAGGAAATAGATCACTTTCAAGATTTTTTTCTTATTTTTAGAAATTAATAGAATTTTAACTATAAGTAAGGCTTGTTTTTTAAGCAGATGAACCAGGAGAAAGGATATATAATATCATTAGGAGCTTGTCAATAAATCCTCTTTTAAAATGTGAGTATCTCAAAGGGATTCAGTCAGGGCTGTAAATAACAAGTTCCTGTGGATTGTTTTTTATGGTAGTGGTTGGAAAGAAACAAGAAAAAAGCAAAGGAAAAGTAATCTAAAGCACTGGATTGTTGCAAAAGGCAATTAGCAAATTGTCCGAAAGAGAAAATAGATACTTAGAAAAAAGGAAGCAATGGAACAGACAAGATTTACATAAGCAGCATTAAGATAGCAAAGGCTAAAGATGATTCTCTCAAAAGAAAGTATTCTCAAGCACAGAATGAAATAAAATCATCTGAAAAGGAAAATTTACTTGTTCTCTCTAGTGGGAAGTCAGCTGTTAAGAGGATGAAGCAGGTTTTGGTTTCTGAAAAGGAAAGGGGGTAGGGGTAGGGGTTGAGAGGACACCATCCTACTGAATTCTCAGGGGCATGTATGTACAGAGGTACAGGGAGAGGAAGGGCTGCTTTTTTGTTAATAAAGTAAACATCTATATATATATATATATATTTATGTGCGTATGTACACATATACACATGTGTATTCCTCTCTACACCTAGTCTATAATCTATGTTGATTCTATTATTTAAAAATATAAATATAAATAAATGTATTATATAGAAATTGAAGGATAAAGGGATAATAAAACAGTTAAACTATAACTACAGTGATTACAACCTCAGGTCAATGATTCAAAGACAGCAGTGATATACCCAAACAGTTACATTATTAATAAGACAGAGGTAAGAGGGAGGTTTCCATAGTGTGCCATTAGGGATCATTAGCATAAAGAGAGGCATTTACTTCTTATATAAACACCATCTAAACCAAAAACACTACTCAAACTATTTAAAATTAAATGGAACAATATACACATTCATAAATCAATATTTTAAAACATATACTTTGAACTGTGGCCTTATTTATTTATGACCTTACATAACACAGAATAATCAAACAGAATACTTGTGGATAAAAATAGACTATGCTAACCTCAGAGGAGTAAAGGATATCGATGTTACTGAACACTGAAATGCAGTAAGTGTTGCTGATTGATTGGATCCTAAATTTGGAACTAAGTCTGGCGTTTTAGACAAAAACAGCAAATAGGTTGCTTAAATACTATTTATTCACTTATAAGAGCCTGTTTTCACATTGGCAGGACAGAAATCACAAGTAATTAAAACTCACTTATAAATTCTGATTACCCATTTATATTAGAGATTTATATTAGTTATGGCAACTAATAAAAGGATTGTAAGTATTTCCCAGTATTTATTATTTGGCATAAAAGAGCCATACAAACTTAGTTGCAGATGAAACCTTTTCTTTAAATAAACTCAAGGAGGGATTTATCACATGTATTCATTTATTTAAAAAAAATCATAATTGATATGAGATCAAATCTGCATCTATAGTTTATGAAAACTCACAGAAATACCACTGTAGGACAATTCTTGATTCTAGCCCCCTATAAAACAGCAGTACAATAACAGCAAATGATAACCCAATCTCATAAATGTAGGCTGGATTCTCTATACAAACAATGTTAAGTATTTATCTGTGTGTCTGCCTGCTCAAATAATTATATGTAGTGCATCTTACCTGCCTGCTTCCAGCCTTTGCTCAACACCTGCCTTCACTGATTGCTTTTAATTCTCCTGTCTGAAGGATTCTTTCCATTTCAAAAAGATGAGCTTATTTATATATTTACAACCAAGCACTAAGATAAACAAAATAAAATTAACCTCTGAAACAGCCATAAAAATATTTTTGTAAATAGCTGTATTAGACACAAAAGTTATTTATTGAGAAGCTATTCCTTAAGGACCACGTGCATATGGCCATATCAGATACTGAAGAAATAGTAGAACTAAATGTTAGAATAAATTGAAGTTAATATACTCTTTATTAAGATGAAAACACTAAAATTACAAAAAAAACCCCACATTATTATCAAGGAACATTGTATTAACAAAATAAAAAAGGAGATTCCTGAATGATAAGCAAGTTGATATACATTTAGTCATATAATTAAATTCACATTGGTTACATGATTAAAATGTAAAACATTGTTAATTATTTTAATACTTGTGTGCTGAAAGCTAAAGTACTACTTCTAAAGACCACAGCAAAGATTGTTAACTACTAGCCTGCTTGTCTATCAGGCAAGAGAGATAAGAAAACATGCAGGCAGATCAGACAGTGAAAAATGATAAGTTTTCATTTTCTAAACTTCCAATGTTTTTATAAGTTTCCTTCCTCTTCTAAAACTTGTCACCAGATGAATTGCTATGGTCCATGAGGAGTTTAAAAAAAAAAAAAGTGTGAGCACCCCTATTTTTAGAGCAACAAAATAGAGAGTGAAAGTGTCACCAGCACTGCGCTCTTTCTTACAAAGCCCTAACATCATACCTGAGTCTTGAACCTCGTCAGCAATTACTAAATACTCCACTATTACGTCAATCTTTAAATGAAAGAAGGGGAGAAGCAGGAGAGAAAAGCACGTTACCACACTCCCTCTGAAGTCCTCAGGGAACTTGTAGACCGGGATCTTGGCTTCATGATAATGCTCATTTTGGAGGAAAAAACAAAAAAACAAAACAAAAAAGCCTCTTCAAGAATTGTGATTAATACATTTCAGCTGTGTTTCTACAAAGATGGCTTGAAATAGATTCCATTTCCAAAGGAGGTTGTTTGAAGAAATCCAAATTTCCCGGAATCCAGTTTCTGCCCCCAGTCCAGAACAGAGAGAGGTTTTTAAGACACAGAAGCGTTTTCCTCTTTCATACTGAATTTACTCCATCACCAGGCTGTTCGGAAGTGACAGTTTGTTTTCTGTTTTGCACTGCCAAGGGAGGAACTGGATTTTGAATCTATTCTTCATCTGGTCACAAGGGTAACCAACAGAGTGAAAGAGCCACTTGATCGCATCTTTTTTTGCATTTCCACAATACCAGGATTAAAGGTTTCCGACCATCTAAAGTGCTCAGGTTAGAGAGAAAGGAAACAAAAATGACCGCGAGGTACAGTAACGACACCAGAGAGCTGTCAGGGAAGTTCCATTTCAGGGCGACCACAGAAAAACACTCCTCTCGGGGGAGCCAAGAAGTCAGAGAGGGAACAAAGCTCTCCACACTTGAGCTGGGCTCACTGTTGTACCTGCGAACGTAATTTCCGCTGGGTCCCCTGCTTAGAATCTGACTCCATGCCTTTGTGAATGAGAATTATCATTCAATCTCACCAGGCACAAACTATTCCTCAAGGGCTGTATGACGTCTGTAGGAAGGCAGTTCAAAACATCGCAGGGAAGTGAGAGAGAGGGAAAAAAAAGACCCGGCGCCCAGCGGGTCTAGTCAGTTGCTGAAATTTACAAACCTTCGCAGATCGGCGCCAGAGAGGAGTGTAAACCAGCCAGACAGAAGACATCTCGAAACTTATTTCCTCCTCTGGGAAATGAGGTGTCTCTTGTTATTCAAGGTAAGAGTCTCTGAGCACCTTTATAAGGCACACACCCCTTCACCATAGACTTGTTTATTCACCGTCAAAAAAAAAAAAAAAATCATTTCCTCAAACTCTGGCACAGAAAACTAAAATTTCTAGTCAAAAGTAAAGTTGCGAGGACTTGGGAGACTTAGCAGCTGTTCATTTTGGGCACATTTAATGAAATTTCATGCTTCGGAGTTGGTTGCAGAAACACAAATTGTCTCTTAAAAATTAGACTGTAATCGTTGCATCAGGTCATGCTGCAATGTTTAAGCTGAAAAATCTAATGTCACGTTGCTGGACAAGTGGCTTCATGTACTGAGGCTGTTTCCTTGCAGGATGTTTTGTAAACCTTATTATTTTGTTTTTTGAAAATCATATGCAAATTTCATTGATTTATATGTATATACCAAGACTCTGGGTTTGCAAATTCCTAACAGCTCTTCAGTAAGGAATGAAGCTTATATCTCAACATGTCTTATTGTGAAAACTAATCCCTGCCCCAGTTCCTATATCTGAAATAAAATTTTTTTTGTTATAGTAGACATAATCTAAACTGATCCATTTTGAAAACAAACTTATGGTTACCAAAGGGGAAATGTAGGGGAGAGGGATAAATTAAGAGTTTGGGATTAACATAAACACAATGAGCTTCTCTGGTGGCTCAAGAATGGTAAAGAATCCGCCTGCAATGCAGAAGACCTGGGTTTGATCCCTGGGTTGGGAAGATCCCTGGAGAAAGGAAACGCTACCCACTCCAGTATTCTGGCCTGGAGAATTCCACGGACAGAGGAGCCTGGCAGGTTACAGTCCATGGATTCTCAAAAAGTCACACACAACTGAGCAACTTTCACTAAACACACTACTGTGTATAAAATGGACAACCAATGGATTATATACATATATATATATATAATTATATATATAGTATATAGCACAGGGAACTTTATTCAATCTTCTGTAATAATTTATATGGGAAAATAATATGTAAAAGAATGAATATATGTGTAAATGAAATACTTTGTTGTACATATAAAACTAACACAACAGTGTAAATCAACTATACTCCAATAATATTTTTTAACAACCACAAAAAACAAAACAATTCAAATTGCTCCTAAGAGAAGAGGATTGGACTTCCCTCCCCAATCCCTCTAAACATTTCCACTAGGTTATATATTAAAATTTTTCCTGGTGTGCCAGCTTCAGTTAATTTGAATGTGAATTATCAAGTGAAAAATACTTTAAACATCTTGATTTCTTAAATGACACTAGTTAGTACGTTGGTTCTTTAGTCTGACGTGATCCTGGTATTTATTTAGCATTTGCAGACAGGATATTGTAGCGCAAGTGTGACCCACCCAAAGGACTTGGAAAATTAATGTAGTAAGGCATCTCGCCAGACCTCTGGCTATTTATTACAGCAAACCCTTCACCTCCTCCTCCCCAGTGACACTGCAAGGTGCATTTAATATTTACTCTCCTCTCAGGCCACTTCAGGTAAATGCCAATAAACTGCTTGCCCTATAGCTATCTCCTTAAGCTTTTCCATGACTGTTCAGGGACGTTCACAGATTCTTGGCTCTGTCCCATGTTAAACACGTTGCTGGCACTTTAAGGGAAGTTAACCAATCACATACTTTCAGACATTCAGAAGAAGGCTGGGGAAACTACTCCCCTTTTTGGAGGGAGGGGGCTTATGAAATGAGGTTTATCTTTTTTTTCTTGGAATTTTAATGTAGAGAAAAAAGAAAAAAAAAAAACCCAGACTAAGTGAAAGTAACTACTATTACTTATTTGAAGTACTGTTCTCTTCCATGTAAGGCCCAGCAAATATCTCTTGCTGATATTTCAGAAAGAAAGTAACAGTGATCACAAAATGAAATGTCTGAATGTTGAGGATTAAACTCTCTTGAAATAGCTGTGTAACACAGGGAGCTCAAACCCAGTGCTCTGTGACAATTTAGAGGTGTGGGAAGGGGTGGGAGATGGGAAAGAGGTTCAAGAAGGAAGGAAGCATATGTATACCTACGACTGATCATGTTGATATGCAGCAGAAGCCAACACAATATTGTAAAGCAATTATCCTCCAATTAGAAATAAATTAGCTAAAAAGTAACAACTCTCCTAAAATAGTCAGTCCTCTGTTTCACCATCCCCAAGAAAGCCCTTTCTGTCCCAGTGAGATTACTTAGCTCACTGGCACTCCCTCCCCTGTCAGAAACACAGCCTCAGCCTCTTTAGGTGAGTGCTGTCCTGTGTTCTACTCAGCGTTACACGTATTTCAAGCATCTATCTCTGAAAATCCTGACCCACTTGTTGGGTACACCATATAAGAGTCCTTTAATGACTAATACATCACCCCTGTCCCCAAAGAAAACAAGTTTAGATAGTGGGGAATCTTGACAACATATGCAATGAGCCAGAAGACCTGAAGCTTCCTAGATCCATCCATCAAGGTTAACATTACAGAAAAAGACTGACACACAGTACTACACAGTAGCGCAGTAGTACAAAACCATAGAGATTGGAATTTTTAATTTTGCTCTTATCCCTGATATTAAGGTAGTGACAAAATGATCACAATTTTTTAAAACCCTAATAGTACTTGTTCAACAGTACAGTGTTTTCTCCAGTCTAAGGAATTTCTGAAATAATGTTTTATAAATTGAGTATCACATATTATTTCCTCTGAAAAGCTCCTCAGAATGGAGGGATATGGCACTGCTTCCTCCCACACATTGCTGTTAGTACACAGATATATGATGCTGTACATAATGGCCAATGAGGATGCCTGAATCTGGGAAGAATTTAGGGACTTTAGGAAACATGTGGACCTTGTCTGGAGGGCTTTCGAGAACATGCATTTGATCTAGAAGCTACTATAATTTCTAGCATTTTCCTGATACACTGAATTGTGTAGTCTTATGTAGATTTCTGTTTGATACTGTCACTGCAACATTTCAAAGGACTGTACCACAGATGTTTATGTTCATCATGGTCGTCCAACCGTATACATTTGGTTGATTCAAACCGCTGTGTGGTATCGTTTCCTAAACTTCAGGCATCTGGACACAACCTCTACAAATTCTGTCCTACTGGCATCTATACACCATGTATACACCATTATGACTTGATATTTTTCTTCATTGACTCATTCTCTTTTAACTTAAATAGCAAAAACAATAAGCTTATATTTATTTGATTAAGTGAGTTTGATATGCTGGTTATATTTCCCCTCAATACAAATGTTAATTTTTAAAAAAGCATCCAAATATCACCTAAAATCTCTCCCATACTAATGGTGGTCAGGAGGCAATATGGGCAACACTCCTATGGAAAGCAGCAACTGCAGGGAAATAGACTGGGTGCACCCTAAAACCTGCCTTTTATTCACTGGCAAGCACCATTTGTGGAACTAAGGACAATTATCAAAAGCCAAGCATTAAAGGTAAAATAGTAACTGAAACCAACTGAACGAACTGTTAAATTCATTAACAGTTAGATAGTATGTTAATTACTATACAATTCGATTTTTTTTCAGATGTTATTATTTTGAAACACTCTGCCCACTTTCAAATCTCCATCCTTTGGGTAAACTTTTATTTTCAGATTACAACTTTGGAGAACCATGCTATGATGTAACTAAATATACAGGCCTGTCAAATGTGCTTAAAATCAGGGCTGCATATAGGTCAAGTAACTTTGTAGGAAAAATGAACATGGAGCCGCAGGTTTGTTATTTTGTCGCTACTACAGTTTCCTGGCATTCTACATTGTACTCAAGTATTTAATAAGAACACGACACTTGGAACTCTTGCAGTATTTCCTACTTATTGAGGAATAATGTGGTATTGCCCTTATCTGTAAGGGGAATTGGTAGCAGATTTTGAGCTGTTTCTCTTAAAAGTATACATTTGGATTCAAGGACTTTTCTGTAAGCATAAACCTCCTTGGAGCTAAGTTCCTTAACTCCTGAGGAAAAGCTCAAGAGTATTGTATTTTGAATGCTTCTGAGCTTCAGGTTTCCTACCTTTTTTGTAAAATGTCAGGTTAGAAAAGTAATTATCATGATTTTGATGTAATCCTGCTTGTCTAATTCTGCTTTTGATGCCTGTGCTTTTGATGTCATATCTAAAAATGCACCACCAGGACCAGTGTCAAGGAGTTTTTCCCTATTTTGTTCTAGGAATGTTAAGTTTCAGGCCTTATAAGTTTTTAATCCATTTCAGGTAAATTTCTGCGACCAGTGTAAGGTACAGATCCAATTTCATTATTTTGTATGTGGTTATCCAGTTTTCCCAACATCATTTATTAAAGAGATTATCCTTCCCCCGGTGTATGTTCTTGGCTCCTTTATTAAAAATTAATTGACCAAAAATGCATGGGTTTATTTCTGGGCTCCCTATTCTTTTTTTGTTTTAATATTTATTTGTTTGGCTGTGCCAGGTCTTCGTGGAAGCATGCAGGATCTTTTAGTTGCAGCAAGTGGGATCTAGTTTCCTTATCAGGGATCAGACCTGGACCCCATGCATTATGAGCATGGAATCTTAGCCACTGGATCACTAGGGAAGTCTCAAGATTCTATTCTGTTCCACTGATCTGTGGGTCTGTTTTTATGTCAGTACTATACTGTTTTGATTACTATAGCTTTGTAATATAGTCTGAAATCAGGAAATGCGATGCCTCTAGCTTTGTCCTTCTATTTCAGAATTGCTTTGGCTATTCATGGTTTGTATGTGTGTGTGTGTGTGGTTCCATATGAATTGTAGGATTGTCTTTTTTATTTATGTGGAGAATGCTGTTGGAATTTTGATAGACACTGCACTGAATCTTTACATCAAGCTAAAAAGTTTCTGCATAGCAAAGGAGGTCATCAACAAAACTATTTTGGGTTCTGCATCGAACTTCCCTGGTGTCTCAGTTGGTAAAGAATCCGCCTGCCGTGTGGGAGACCTGGGTTCGATCCCCAGGTTGGGAAGATCCCCTGGAGAAGGTAATAGCCACCCACACCGGTATTCTGGCCTGCAGAATTCCAGGGACTGTATATGTGTAGTCTGTGGGGTCACAAAGAGTTGAACATGACTGAGTGACTTTCACTCCCTTCACTCCACTCTCCAGCTGTTCAGCTATAACCTGTGTTTGGGGCTGCGGGGAGATGTAGGCTTCCCATACCAACAAACAATTCTCTGACACCACCAGCAGGTTGTCAGAGAATTCAACTCAATACTGACACCATCCTCTTGGAGATAATATCAGGTTACACAAGTTAAGGGCAGAGTCCCATAAGACTCCCTCCTGCTTTGTATAGATGTCAGTTGCAAACCCAAGTTGTTACTTGCATTACTGAAAAACTGGCAATATAAATCAGAGGTTCCCATGATCCCCTCCTTATTTGCTAGAGATGCTAACAAGAATTTAGGAAACACATTTACTCACTAGATTAGTGGTTTATTATAAAAGGATATAACTCAGGAACAGCCAGATGGAAAATGTATGTAGGGCATGGTATGGGGAAAGGACACAAAACTTCCACACTCTTTCCTAGTGCATCACTCTGCCCCCATATCCCCATATTCACCAATCCTGTAGCTTTCTGAACCCCATTCTTTCCAGTTTTTATGGAGGCTTCTTTGTTACTGTCATGACTGATTAAATCACTGGTCTTTGAGGACTGATTCAACCTCTAGCCTCTCTCCCAGCCAATCCCCTCAGAAGTCTGGGTGAAAATGAAAGTTCCAGCTATCTAAAGGATTGGTTGGTTCCACTAGCAACTAGTCCCCTTCTTTAAGTTCCCTAGGGACTTTCCAGAAATTACCTTATTAGCATAACAAAAGATACTTCTATGAGGCTTAATACAGGAAATTCCAAAAGGTTTTAAGAGCTGTGAACCAGGAACCAGTGGAAAAAGACCTAATATATATTATAAACAGATTTTGGTCATCTGAATGACCGGTTGTGACAATCACAATTTGTGACATTGTGACAATCACAATGTCACAAAAGTGAAAATTTAACCTATGTAATGGAGAAGATATTTGCAAGCCACATATCTGATAAAGTATTAATACTTAAATATATATATAAAATTCGTACAACTCAATAGCAAAAGAACCCAAATAATATGGTTAATAAATGGGCAAAGGACTTGAGCATACATTTTTTCCAAAAAACAAGACATATAGATGGCTAGTAGGTACATAAAAAGATGTTCAATGTCCCTAATTATCAGGGAAATTTAAATCAAAATCACAAGATAGCACCTCACTCCTTGTCCATCAGCCAGTAAATTCTAGATTTTCAAGATATCCAGGATTAAACAACCTAAGTTCATTGTCCTCATTTCTAGTTTTTAGGTTCATAAACACTGTGATGAGGGTACACGACAAAGTTAACGTGTCTGTTAGCTCTGAAGTGTGTAAGATGTTTAGCCACAGTCCTAGAGTCACTTGCAGTTACCTCCACAATAGATGGCATTTTGATTACCTCATTAAATAATCCTGACTAACATATGATTATCTTAAAAGGTAACAATATGTGAGCTCTCTGATAATATAGATTTCAACATTCATCAACCAATTATATTGTCAATCAAAAGGTACAGAAAACTAGTTTTTAAAATTGGCATAAGCATTTTTGCCTGGGATCAGTAATGTTGACAGGATATGTACTTTGTAAAAAACTTTCAGAACTTCGTACTAATTCAAAATATGGAATCAAAAGAAAAAAAACAAAAACAAAACCCTGCATTGTATGGCTCAAGTAAGCTTTTCAAAGTTTCCTAAGTGCTATTGTATTTCCTTTATATTCTAACCCTCTCTTCTTCATTCTTTATGTTCTTCCTCCTTTCTCCTCCTGCCTTCAATCTTTCCCAGCATTAGGGGCTTTTCCAATAAGATAGTTCTTCACATCAGGTGGCCAAAGTATTGGAGCTTAAGCTTTAGCATCAGTCCTTCCAATGAATATTCAGGACTGATTTTCTTTAGGATTGACTGGTTTGATCGCCTTGCAGTCCAAGGGACTCTCAAGAGTCTTCTCCAGCACCAGAGTTCAAAAGCATCAATTCTTCAGCACTCAGCTTTCTTTATAGTCCAATTCTAACATCCATACATGATTACCGGGAAAATTATTGCTTCGACTAAATGGACTTTTGTCGGTGAAGTAATGTCTCTGCTTTTCAATATGCTATCTAGGTTGGTCATAGCTTTTCTTTCAAGGAGCAAGCATCTTTTCATTTCATGGCTGCAATCACCATCTGCAGTGATTTTGGAGCCCCCCAAAATAAAGTCTATCACTGTTTCCATTGTTTCCTTATGTATTTGCCATGAAGTGATGAGACCAGATGCCATGATCTTAGTTTTCTGAATGTTGAGTTTTAAGCCAACTTTTTCACTCTCCTCTTTCACTTTCATCAAGAGATGCTTTAGTTCTTCTTCACTTTCTGCCTTAACGGTGGTGTCATCTGCCTATCTGAGGTTATTGATATTTCTCCTGGCAGTCTTGATTCCAGCTTGTGCTTCATCCAGCCTGGCATTTCACATGATGTACTTTGCATATTAGTTAAATAAGCAGGGTGACGGTATACAGCCTTGATGTACTCCTTTCCCAATTTGGAATCAGTGTGTGTTCCATGTCCAGTTCTAACTGTTGCTTCTTGCATACAGATTTCTCAGGAGGCAGGTAAGGTGGTCTGGTATTCCCATCTCTTGAAGAATTGTTCACAGTTTGTTGTGATCGACACAGTCAAAGGCAACCGTTACAACCATCCATCTCTAGAACTTTTTCATTCATTTTCTCAAACTGTAACACATTAGTACCCATTAAACAGTAACACCCATTTCCCTCTCCTCCCAAACCTGGATAACCACCATTCTGCACTGTCTTCATAAATTTAAGTACTCATGTAAGTGGAATCAAAAAGATTAAATTTTAATGGTACATTCAGGAGTTGATAGTCAGTCTTGTTTTAAATGTCTCATTCTTAAAGAGCAAAGCAAAGCATTAGAAATAAAAGTTAAGATAAGGTGTCTCAACTTGAGAAATTGATGTACTTCCTTAAACCATCCCAGACTCTCTAAAAAGTGTTGCTTGATGTTACATAGACACAGTCAAGAGCAAAAATATTGCCTTGACCAATGTCTGGTTTGTTTTCTTGTAAGTCATCTCTATAGCTGTTACTTTGTTGAAATGTATACAAATGACATTAGCACTTACCCAAATGATAGCTCATATTATATCTCTAGTTCCGATTTCAGATTCATAGTAGATCCTATGAATCAAGTGGTTTCTAATGCTATTTACCTATCTCAAAGGACAATGCTATATTCTAAAATTGAATTAAATATTTGAAAAGAGATCAAACAACTGGAAAAATCACATTGCCAACTTAAGCCTTTGTTTGTAAGACTGTGAGACAACTTGAAGTTTTCATTAAAATAGAATTTGGAAAAAAAGTGTCAACAATAAATATACTTAGAATGTGCTTTAATGGTAATTTAATACCTGATGCTTTAGACAATGAAGGAAATTGACTTATTAGAAAGCAAATTTTCAGAGGGCTCATTTAATTTACATTTGTTTGATAACATTTTTCCTAGCTTGTAGTAATGGTAATGGTAAAACAATCCAAGCAACTCAAGTAATTTCCCCTTGATCACTCATCACAAATAATATCTATCTAATGTAAAAGGTCTGCTCTTTAAGACAATGTCTGTTAGTTAAGGAGGGTATAAAAAGGTTAAAAAGTAGCCTTTGGGGCTAGATTGTCTGGGTGCCAATCCAAACACCACTGGTGACTAGTTGTTTGATCCTGAACAAGTTACTAATCTTCTCTAAGTCTCAGTTTCCTAGACAATACAATGGAGATAAAACAGGGTTTTGAGGATTAAATGAGACACGTAAAATCTTGCCAAAGTATTTGGCATATAGTAGTGGCTCAGACCATTAAGAATCTGCCTGCAATGCAGGAGACCTGGGGTTCGATTTCCAGGTTGGGAAGATCCCCTGGAGAAGGGAATAGCAACCCTCTCCAGTATTCTTGCCTGGAAAATTTCCTGGACAGAGTAACCTGGTGGGCCACAGTCCCTGGGATTTCAAAGAAACGGACACAACTGAACAACTAAGACTTTCAAGGGTTCAATGGGCTTCCCAGGTGGCACTCAATGGATGTGAGTCATGTCCACCAACTCAAGGTTCATGAGTTTGAGCAAGCTCTGGGAGATAGTGAAGGACAGGGAAGGCTGGTGTGTTGCAGTCCATGGGGTCGCCAAGAGTCAGACGCGACTGAGCAACTGAACAAGGTGGAGCTAGTGGTAAAGAACCCACCTGCCAGGGCAGGAGACATAAGAGATGTGGGTTCGATCCCTGGGTCAAGAAGATACCCTGGAGGAGGGCATGGCAGCCCACTCAAGTATTCTTGCCTGGATAATTCCATGGAGAGGAGTCTGGTGGGCTGCAGTTCATAGGGTCACAAAGAGTCAGACACAACTGAAGTGACTTCACGCACAAACACAAGGGCTCAATAAATAAATACCTTCCATTAAAAATAAATTTTAAAAGGGAATTCAAATATGAGGGAAAGTGGTTTTAAAAGTAAAGGATACATTACTACTATTATAATACTTTATAACTGCATTATCATGTGATATCACCTATATGTGGCATCTAAAAAATGATGCAAATGAACTTATTTACAAACAGAAATAGAGTCCCAAATGTGTGGTTACCAAAGAGGAAATGAGAGGTGGAGGGATAAATTAGGAGTTTGGGATTAACAGATACACACTGCTATATATAAAACAAACAATAAGAACTTACTGTATGGAACAGGGAACTATACTCAATATCTTGTTATAGCTAACAAGGGAAAATAATCTGAAGATTATATATCTATATATATATATATACACACACACATGTATGCACATATGTATATATATGTGCATATATATGTATGTATATATGCACACATATATATATATATTAACTGAATCACTTTGCTGTTACACGTGTTACAGTTTGCTGAAACTGTTGTTGTTCAGTCGCTAAGTCATGTCCAACTCTTTCACAGACTTTCTAGCCCACCAGGCTCCTCTGTTCATGAGATTTCCCAGGCAAGAATAGTGGAGCAGGTAGCCATTTTCTTCTCCAGGGGATCTTCCTGACCCAAGGATCAAGCCCGTGTCTTCCACATCTCCTGCACTGGCAGGAGGATTTTTTTTTTTTTTTAACCTGTGAGCCACCATAGAAGCCCCATACTTGAAACTAACATATTGTGAATCAACTATACCTCCATATTTTTTTAAAAAAATTAAATCATTTTCTGCTTCCATCTTAGTTTGACCTTGAGCCCCCGACTCCCTTTACGTAACAGACTTGAATAGTTTTCTTCCTTCCCATCTTACACATCTAGGGTTCAGTCTCTGCATTGTCTTAGGGTTACCTTTCAAAGACACAAAACTTAAAAGGTTAAATTTCGCTTGGAAACTTTCAACAGCCTCCTCTTCCTTACTGAATCAAATAAAGCCTTCTCTTATGATGACAGGCATGCGCATCATACATGGCTTGCCCGAAATCTGCCCAAGCTGCTCCCCCTCCCTCCATCTCCCTTCAGGATCTAACACAAGCAGCAGTAAAGACCAAGTAACTCCATGACAAACTCAGAAGCTCAGTTTCTTGGCTTCATTCAGTTCTGTGAGCATCTTGGATTAATTCTGATGATTACTATTCTATATGCACATTTTTAAATTTGTGTGTAATGTATTTACAATAGTCGGCAGCACACAATAGCAATCATAGGGACAGCAGAGTTCCACAGTTACCCTTCAGACAATTGACTTTGACTGCAATCTTTGAAAACAACTTTAATCTCCTAAGATTCTACTCTTCTCCTATGAGGTAACACACTTATCTCCCTCCCAGGGTTGTTCCGGGATGGAAGGAGTCAACCTGTTATCCACCTAGGTGCGAGGATTCCTTCTCCACCACTTGTAGATCTCTGCAGGTGCTTTGTTGGCAACATTATTGTTCTTCCCTTTGATCGCTCTCTTTTTCTGGTCAAAAATTAACTCGGGGGTCAGCTTCTCTGGTCACACTGCTTTTCAGTTTGAATTAGGTGCCCTGGGCTAAACAAATGTTCAGATTCCGATGCTAATTCCAACCCAAGTGCTTAGGAACACAGTCACAGTGTGATCCTCTCTTTATCTGCAAAGCGGAAGGGACTGTGGGTTCCCACCCTCATATCCCCAGTGTCTGGTCCTGAACAGACACTTGGGCTCTTCCACAGAGCTGCAAGCCCCTTGCAATCAGGAACCGGGGGTTTATTTATCTCTATATCCCCAGTACCTACAACAAAATCTGGCTCACAGGCTGTCTGCTTAACAACAGAGCCCATTTTTTTTGGTTAGTCACAGTAGATAAGCCTTTTGTAAGTTTTCTTCCTGTGCCCTTCTATGGCATATGCTTCATGGCTGGAATCAGAATTCAAAAACTGAGTCTGGCCTGTTTTCTGTTTCATAAGCCGCTATTTCTGAAAACTATTTTCTACACCTTCTTTGCCAAAACAGAGTTCCCACATCTTTACAGTAAAAATGTTCTCCCAAAGGAAAAAGAACTGGGAAGAAACACACTGGAAGGGGGCTTAGGCAATCAGTGAGGCTGACCCCAGCAACATTTTTAAGGAGGAAAAGATTCTTAAGTGTTTAGTGTCTATTATGTCATGAGCTATAAATCCAGATAAAGTACTTCAGTTCAAAGAAATAGCTTTTCTTGGAAGAGTTTCCCCACATCTTTATTGGCAGGAAAATGAGAGGGTGCTTGTGGGGACCTGTAATATCTGCTATAGCCAGCCACCCATCAGCCCATGAATGAGAGCTGTGCCTCTGCATGAGGAGTCTGCTCTGGCCAGAGCTCAGAGAAATGGATTGGAGTCACAGAGTGAGGTTATTGACACAATAACGTCTATATCAGCCTCACGAAGGCTGTTTATACCCATTTATCAGGTGATGGAACTGAAGTCCAGAGAGTACTTCCCAGCAAGGTGAGTGGAAGAAGCGGCTAGAACTCAGGCTCACCAAGTACCAGGCACTGGATATGGCGCTCACACATCTCATCTCATTAATATTGAAAACAAACTCATATTAGTGACAATGTCGACTGTAGAGCATACATTCAATATCAGGTGATAAAGCATAATGGAAAAGAGTGTGATAAAGAATGTATACATGTATAACTGAATCGGGTTTCCAAGGTGGCCTGGTGGTAAAGTATCCTTCTGCCAATGCAGGAGACGCAAGAGATGTGAGTTCAATCTCTGGGTCATGAGGATCCCCTGGAATAGGAAACAGCACCCTATTCCAGTATTCTTGCCTAAAATTCCATGGACAGAGGTGCCTGGTGGGCTATAGTCAATGGGGTCACAAAGAATGGAACATGACTGAGCACATAACTGAATCACTTTGCTGGACAGCAGAAATTAACGCAACACTGTAAATCAACTATACTTTAATAACATACATTTAAAAATAAGAAAACACAAATTCCTGAGCTATGTACTAGTTTCCTCCATTAAAGAGTTGAGGAAACTGAGGTCTGGAGGAGCATAGGTGCCATTCTCAAGGCCCTAAGAGTAGGACATGGATTTGTCTTTTAGGAGAGACAAACATCACCTGGGGAAAACTAGGACCTCAGGAACTAAACAAATAGCATCACAAATAACATCTCAGTAGGAGGATTTTGTTTTTTTTAATTTTAAAATCAATCCTAAGATAAAGACGATGAGATGGATAGATTTTTCACTCCTGGTCACGGTTATTTTTGTGGACATGACGTCAAAATCGTTAGAAATTAATCATTATTTTCATTCTAGGAATTAAAACTTTACAAATATTTCAGGTATTTAGATACCAGACTATAGGTGTGTATATAAATGTAGTAGTCAAAAAAAAACTTTTGGAAAAAGATATACTTTTATTTTACTATGTTGATTCTTTTTTCCAAAATGAAGACTCACTTTCCTTTTGAGCTCAAGAATTTCTATAGGTACATTATACTTGCAGTTACATTTTGCTTTTATAACAGATAATCCCTGTATAAGCGATAGGCAAGCAGACTTGGGTACTGTTTAACCTGATTTTGTGGATCAGTCTGTGCTCTTCTGGGGAGAAAGTCAGCCTTCATTCTAGGCAGGCAGTGAACTCTAAAAAAATAACTGTATACAACACAGAACTGTGATTTTCAGGGGAATTACTCTATAGTGTATTCTCTGTCTTCTCAAAGAGAGTACTTTGTCTAACAATTTTGCAAAACGTTGAGCCTTAAAGATGGTAATTGGCAGAACTTGATTTATGGAAAGTTGAAGGCAAATGAGCTAGAAGAGATAATGCCAAAACACTCTCCACTTTCAGAACAGATTGTTACTCCATACAGGAAGAGAATATGAAAAAGCTCTCTCCTCCAAGTTCATGAAATTTAAGCCTTCATTCAGCTGACAGTCCTTCAGTAAGTTAATTTCTCCCAGGACTAAGTCAGTTCCGGTTAACACACAGACCTCTCTGAAGATAGTTCATCTTTTTCTTAAGAGTTACCTAATAGAAACTCTAAATTACAATGACGGCTTAGTTTTAGTTTTAAAAAAAAGTTATTTAAAAAATAATCTTGCAAATGGATAGTAGTTTAGGCAGGGCTGTTGTAATTCCTTTGTAAATTCCACTACCCATCATATCCTGGATATTAAAATGGATCCACTTCCCACATTATATAATGATTTTGTTATGAAAATCTAGAAAGGATCTTTATAATTTTTCTTTGAAATTATTGGGCTACTAAACTCATCTAGCTAATGACGAACCCCGATTTCTCTGCAATCATCCAACATACTTGAGAATTCTTGTGAAATGAAAAAAAAAGCCCACATGTTTTTTTTTCCCAAATGTAATAAAATTTTTATAAATAATTACTTGACAATTATTGAAGTTCACATAATGTTATATTTTTAAATACTTAATTAAATTTTCATTGGGATTTTGCAGTTTTCTTTTTGTATTTTGGGGTCAATAACTTTACTTTTTAGTTCTCAAATATTTTCATAGGCCCATAAAAAGCTCACAAGTTCTAGACACTGAGGACCAAAGTATGTGCCATAGACAAACAGAGCCCTGGTGTTGGTTTTTGGAAGGAAAGAGAATTCCAGTAAGAAGTGATTCATGCAAGGAGACATATTTAATATTTCCAGATAGTGTGCTATTTCCTGCAGTACATTGATGATTATGAGTTATACTTCACTTTGCTAATGAGGTGAAGTAAGGCAAGTCTTCATGACTTACTCACGATCCAGCTCAGTCTAAATCCCATGAACGATAAAAAGCCCGAGATGTGGTTGTCTCCAGGAGGACGTAATAGTTTAGTTGGGAAGAAAAATACTCGTCTCCTTATGGTTAGAATTTCTCCATAATAACTGAACACATGAGATCATGAGATAATGAATTCAGAGTTTGGGTACTTGAATGACCAAACTAAAACAATAATACTGTTGCCTGGTGTACCAAAATGATTGGTTAAATTGTCCTTTAAAACACCTACCTAGTGATTTGGGCACTGTGATATTGCTGGGGACCCAACATTTTCCCATAATGGAGGAAGATGGGTGAGAGTCCTTAAGAGGCCAACTTTTATTTCTATTCAGGCCCAGGGGATATTGTTTTGAACTGTGGTTAGGTTTCTACTCCAATTAGAGAAACTGGAAATAGGAAGACAAGATTTCAACCCACAATAAAACAGGTATTTCTGGATTAACACTGACTCTTATTCTGCTCCATTGCTCAGTGAGTACAATTGATATTTTTCCTTTGAAATAAACTTTGTTTTTTAAGGACAAATGGATGTATTCTTTCAAAATAGCACAAAATATACCACAGAGGACTCTATAACCAAACACTTTTTCTTCATTGTCACTGTTACTTAAATAGTAACATCCCTAAAGCCTACCATGAAAATGATATGGGCTTTAGGAATGCTGGGGAATTCTGGCTCTTTTGTAACTGGCAGGTAGGCCAGGAGGTTAAACTTTAATGCCTGAGTGACTTGACTCTCCTGACTCATGGGGAGTCACGTACCATGGGGCACAATCTGGCTGGAGGGTTGCCGCGTGCTCTGTTGGAGGAGGGTGAATCACCATTTCAGACCAAGCTCTGTGTCCACACAGAAAAGCCACCACCACTAGTCTCCTATCCTGGGGAAATAATCTGTGAGCAACCCACCTTCAACTCCTTAGAGATTATTTCTGAGAACGCATGTCTTCAACTACTGCTTGACATGACTGGAAGCAGAAGAAATGGCTACAGAGAATTTCAGTGCACCCTAAAGAACCACCTCAGACTCAGTCGGTAAAGAATCTGTCTGCAGT
Source organism: Antilocapra americana (assembly GCA_007570785.1). Classification (NCBI taxonomy): domain Eukaryota; kingdom Metazoa; phylum Chordata; class Mammalia; order Artiodactyla; family Antilocapridae; genus Antilocapra; species Antilocapra americana. The sequence continues at coordinate 4,671,487 of ML661338.1, read as the reverse complement.
GTGGGAGACCTGGGTTCCATCCCTGGGTTGGGAAGATCTGCTGGAGAAGGGAATGGCTACCCACTCCAGTATTCTTGCTGGGAGAATCCTCACGGACAGAAGAACCTGGTGGGCTATAGTCCATGGGGTTGCAGAGAGTCAGACACGACTGACGACTAAGCACAGCCCAGCCCAGTGCCACTAAAAATCATAAAGGAATTGTGTGAGAGTATCTGTTAGCAGGGCCACTGCATGTGTCTGTGAAAACGGTACACTGCACAACTCCAGGGGGCATCATTTACACAACCCATGACGTGAATTTTGTCTTTGGAGTCCTGCAACGTGGTGGGCCTATCTTTCTGTTTCTCAAATGATGAGACGATACAACCATATTTTTCATCAAGGCTAACACAAGGATCAATACAGAGAAAGCGGTATCAGACGGTGGTGGGGAAGACCATGAGTCAGAGTGACAAGGTATAAATCCCAACCTGGCTCCTTACCCAAGTCATGTGGATTTACCTTTCTATGCCCCAGTCGGTTCTGCTGTAAAATGGGTATAACAAAGGTGGTTGGGAGAATTATATTAAATGATGCTGGTAAAATGCTTAGAACAGTGCTCAGCTCATAGTCAAAGACTCACTAAATGTTAACTCTTAATATTAAAGAAGATAATGCCTCTCTCTCTCTTTTTTTCTGGAATGAATTAAAAAAATCATGCTATATTATTACAGTTCAGCCTCAAGAATATTTATGACTCTGGAAGAAACATTTTCTGTGTGTCTTTAAAGCTGAGAACTATTAAGAGTTTAACAGGATGCTTTTGGAAAAATGAAAAGACAATGACCAAAGATACACTGAACCATTTGAAGATTTTTTTATTGGGGTAATCAGTCCACAAAAAAATACTCTTTCCACTCCTCAAAGAGTGGCTCACTACCCAGGAATGTCTGAGACCCCAATGTGATTAACTTTTTTCACTTGCAAAGAGAAACCTGGAATTATATGAGAGATCTTCCCTTTTAAAATGTTGCTGGTATCTCAAATTTTATAAAGTACCATCTGGCCAATACTGTGAAAGCAAACAAAATAAGTTTGATGTGAGGGTGCTCCTTGTGTTACCAGATTTCTTTTTAACTGCCATTTAAGATGTGCTGACTTAATGTTTTACTAATCTCAGAAAAACTCCTATATGCATACTGGCTAATGCAAGAGTGGGCTAACATCAGCTATTTATATTTTAACAGTGGTGGTGGGGGTTTAGTTGCTAAGTCATGTCAGATTCTTGCGACCCCATGGAGCCCACTCGGCTCCTCTGCCCTCTGTCCATGGGATTTCCCAGGCGAGAGTACTAGAGTGGGTTCCCAATTCCTTCTCCAGAGGATCTTCCTGACCAGGGGATTGAACCTGGATATCCAGCATTTCAGGCATATTCTTTGCCAGCTGAGCCACCAGGAAGCCCCATGTTAACACCAGGTGTAGTATGTGTATGCTAGTAGCTCAGTCATGTCTGACTCTTTGCAACCCCATGGACTGTAGCTCACCAGGCTCTTCTGTCCTTGGAACTCTCCAGGCAAGAATACTGGGGTGGGTTGCCATTCCCTTCTCCAGGGGGTCTTTCCAACTGAAGGAATGAACCCGGGTCTCCCACTTTGCATGCAGACTCTATCATCTGAGCCACCAGGGAAGCCAGTAGGTATAGTAATTCTCAAAAAAAAAAAATTTGTGTGTGTGTGTGTGTGTGTGTGTGTGTGTTAAAGGCCTGAAATGTTTACCATTAGAAATTAATCCCACTGGATAAATTATTTTATTTACTATTTAGCAGTAGGTATAGTAAAAATTTTTGGAGAATTAATTGTGAAAAAATGATAAGTGCTTATTCCATCAGTACATGAAACCAATTCTAGTAGATTCAATTAAAAAAATTAAAAATCTTCATTTCTGCTCTTTAGATAATCATCAACCAAAGTCTGAGTGACTACTTGAATAAGGAATTTGGTACCTCTGAAAAACAGAAGGAAACTAGCATTTGATTAGCACCTACTCTCCACTTGGTTTGGCTCTTTAACTGCTTTTTCTTCAAATATTCCAAACAACCCCTTAAGAGTCATAATTATTCCTTACTTTATAAGCAGTTTGATGTTTGGAAAGGGCACGTCTACTTCCTTTGGACCATGCACTTCTCTCATGCTACCAATATTGATACTGTCAAGTAAATATTCAGGATCTGGTACTGTTGGCAATCAGCAACACACACACACACACACACACACACCAACATTTAAAAACAAGGGTAAATTCATGAGGTTAGACACAGCTAGCTGCCATATGATAATTCAAAGGGAGGATTCCGTGCTGATGAACAGAACCATTTTCACCTTATTCTGAATCATCATGTTTCATTGTTAGGAACTGTATACAGTGTATATATTAACTGGAATCTCATATTTCCTTATATTCATCACAAACACAGGTTAGAGCATGTAATTGAATGTAAGTAGGTTAGAGCATGTAATTGAATGTAAGTAGGGGAGTTATCTTCCAGATTTTTCTAAAGGAGAAATGGGAGTCTGCTGGATTACAGTGGGAGGGGTCTACAGAGATTAGGGGAAAATTGAGGGATAGCAAAACTTATATTGATTTCATAGGAAGTAAAGAGTGGCAAGATACACAGAAGAACTTTACAAAAAAGATCTCAGTGACCCAGGTAACTACAATGGTCTGATCACTCACCTAGAGCCAGACATCTTAGAGTGTGAAGTAAAGTGGGCCTTAGGAAGCATTACTACAAACAAAGCTAGTGGAGGTGAAGGAATTCCAGCTGAGCTAGTTCAAATCTTAAAAGATGATGTTGTTAAAGTGCTGCACTCAATATGCCAGGAAATTTGGAATACTCAGCAGCGGCCACAGGAGTGGAAAAGGTCAATTTTCATTCCAATCCTAAAGAAGGGCAATGTCAAACAATGTTCAAACTACTGCACAATTGTACTCATTTCACATGCTAGCAAAATAATGCTCAAAATTCTCCAAGCTCAGCTTCAACAGTATGTGAACCAAGAACTTCCACATGTTCAAGCTGGACTTAGAAAAGGCACGGGAACCAGAAATTGAATTGCCAACATCTGTTGGATCATAGACATAGCAAGAGAATTCCAGAAAAACATCTATATCTGCTCCATTGACTACACAAAAGCCTTTGACTGTGTGGATATCAACAAACTGTGGAAAATTCTTCAAGAGATCGGAATACCAGACCACCTCCCTGCCTCCTGAGAAACCTGTATGCAGGTAAAGAAACAACAGTTAGAACCACACATAGAACAAAAGACTGGTTCTTAATTGGGAAAAGAGTATGTCAAGGCTATATATTTTCACCTTGCTTATTTAACTTATATGAAGAGCACATCATGTGAACTGCTGGGCTGGATGAAGCACAAGCTGGAATCAAGATTGCAGAGAGAAATATCAACAACCTCAGATATGCAGATGACCACCACCCTTATGGCAGAAAATGAAGAGGAACTAAAAAGCCTCTTGATGAAGGTGAAAGAGGAGAATGAAAAAGCTGGTTTAAAACTCAACATTCAGAAAACTAAGATCATGGAAAGGGGCCCCATCACTTCATGGCAAATAGATGAGGAACAATGGAAATAGTGACAGACTTTCTTTTCTTGGGCTCCAAAATCACTGTGGATGGTGACTGCCACCATGAAATTAAAAGAAGTTTGCTCCTTGGATGAAAATCTATGACCAATCTAGACAGCATACTAAAAAGCAGAGACATTGATTTGCCCACAAAGGTCTGTCTAGTCAATGCTATAGTTCTTCTAGTAGTCATGTATGGATGTGAGATTTGGATCATAGAGAAGGCTGAGTGCCAAAGAATTGATGCTTTTGAACTGTGGTGTTGGAGAAGACTGTTGAGAGTCCGTTGAACTGCAAGGAGATCAAACCAGTCAATCGTAAAGGAATCAGCCCTGACTATTCATTCAAAGGATTGATGCTGAAGCTGAAGCGCCAATACTTTGGCCACCTGATGTGAAGAACTGACTCATTAGAAAAGACCCTGATGCTGGGAAAGATTGAAGGCGGGAGAAGGGAATGACAGAGGATGAGATGATTGGATGGCATCTCCGACACAAAACATGAGTCTGAGCAAGCTGCTGGAGGTGGGGAAGGACAGGGAAGCCAGACACAAGTGAGCAGCTGAACAACAACAACAAAAAAGGGTAGAAAGTTAAAAGTGAAACTAGTTCATACACTTCCAGGACAGCTTTAGATTTAACAATGTATAAGGAAATCTAAGACTTCCCAGGTGGCGCAGTGGTAAAGAATCTGCTTTTCAAGCAAGAAATGTTAAGAGACATTGGTTTGACCCCTGGGTTGGGAATATCTCCTGGAGGAAGAAATGGCAACCTGCTCCAGTGTTCGTGCCTGGGAAATCCCATGGGACAGTGGAGTTTGGGGGGCTACAGTCCGTGGGGTCGCAAAGAGTAGAACAAGACTGAGCTACTAAACAACCACCACCAACATTCTGACATCTGTTAAGATGTGTTTATGTCAGATATGTCTTTATGTCAAATGTGTCTTTATGTCAAATATGTCTTTCCAAGCAATTTCAACTCTAATTAAGACATTACCAAGTTAATCCAATGTCACATAAATCCCAAATGATTAAATATTGTTTATTCAGAATAATATCATACACTTATAAAGATGGATTAGGAAGTATTTCGAGGTCATATAATAAATACAAATAAATATAGAGTACTTGGAAAAAAAGGAGCACTTGCTTCAGAGAGTTTTTAACAGAAAGAGGGGAAGAGAAACACTCCCACAAAAAGCATCACATTATTATTTTTCACTTTATAGGTCTTATCATATTTGAATTTGTAGTGTTCTTCACTGTGGATTTCACCCACTAGAACAGAACTTCTATGAGCAAAGAGATTGCCTGTGTTACATCCTCCTACATCTCCAATAACTGGAACAGTGCCTGGTCCATAGGAAGCATTCGACCAACATTGGGCAAATCAACATGTGAATTACACAGATCAAGAATGTTCTAAAAGGAAAACTCCTTGTGGGATGAATAGTCCCACACAAGATGTGAAGGAAAGAGGATCCTGGATAGGAGCTTGAAAGCTGGTGGAAATGAGGAGGCCATTCCTTTGTGGGGTATGGCATAGACAAAAGGGATGGGCCAGGCCCTAGAGCTGCATGAAGCAATGTGAAGTGTTATTCCTCCAGGAAGTCTTGATGAAGAGATCTGGGATTGCATAAAGAAGAACCTCTTAACAAAAATAGAATGGGTTCCCTTGGGGTTGTCAGAAGAGTCACTTTCTGTGAGGAGAGGTATTGGAGCTTTGGGTAGAAGGAAAAAACACAGAGAAAATATGAGACTGGGCAGTCAGGCCCTGAGGGTAGAACTTTGCAAGGTCCCCTCCAATCCTAGGATTTCAGGCCCCTGTTTTTACCTTTTTTTGCTCAAGATGATTTAAGAGAATTTCTTAAATTCATTGAATTAATCATAAATTAAAAAGTTGCCTTTTTCTTCCTAAACCAAGAGAAAACAGCTAACTATCAAGGTTCTTTCATCTTGTATTTGGCAAAACCACATTTCAGCTAATGGGGAAACAATTGTTTTACTTCACTCTAGAAGAGGTAATTGAGAATGACATTAAGGACACATTTTCTATAGATTTCAGAAGACAATTAATCATTTTGTTTTGAAGGTGTATAATGTGATAAAGTATTTTTAAAGCCCATTCTAATTAAACAACTTGGAGAAAGATGTCTTTAAATCTCAACCTATGGAAGCTCTTTTTTTCAAATGCTAGTCTACAGAGGACTTCAAATAAACCTGACTGTACATCTGATGGTGTGAGAAAGTAAATGGATTTGCTTTATATTTATTAAGATCATCTCTGGTGTCATATATTCAAATGCCAAGATACTAACACAGAAACAATAATAGTTTTGTTTAAATTTTTTCCAACACACAGAATAAAGAGAAGCCTTGATTGCAAACACTTTTATACACAGGTAGATGAATGCCCCCAGTATCTATGACCTTCATAGTGGTAGGTATGGTGCCTATGTCTTCTGAAGCTGAATTCTCCAAAAATCTGCAGCTCCCTGACTGAAGGCTTTTGTTGTTGTTGTTGCTGTTTTAATACCTGTGAGTCTTTGTCTAAGGGTTGTTTTCCTGGCCACAGTTATATGCTTGAGCTATGGGTAAGCAAACCAGAGTGCTGGGTTGTTCATGATCGTTAGAAATAGGTGATGCATGAGGAGGGAGTTGGCAGATAAGAGCTCCAACCTCCTCCTCCCCCGATGGGGCCACTCTAAGGAGTGTTCCACACAGTCTCCTGTTGCCCCAAGCAGGACTCAGACCCACGTTCCCCCTGGGATAACGGGCTTGATGATGTTTTTGTGTCCTTCCACTCTCTGTCTCACTTCCTTGCTTTTTCCTTAGGTTTTGTGGACTTCCTAAAGAAACCGCTCATACTTTTTGTCCCAGGTTTTACTTCTGGAGAGTCCTAGCCCAGCCCTGCCTCTTTCATTATTTGGTGACACCAAAGAAGAGTTCTGATTGGGACTGGAAACTAAATAAACAGGGATTAAAGTGAGAAGAGGAGAGAAGACCCTGATGCTGGGAAAGACTGAAGGCAAAAGGAGAAGAGGGCAGGAAAGGATGAGATGGTTGAATAGCATCACCCATTCGATGGATGTGAACTTGGGCAAGCTCCAAGAGATGGTGAGGTACAGGGAGGCCCGGTGTGCTGCAGTCCATGGGGTTGCAAAGAGTTGGACACGACTTAACAATGGAACAACAACAACAAAGTGAGATGGGTATGTGTGTTCTTTGTTAAACACTGAAATGCTTCTATTTTACTTTAATATTCTGTTGAGTTTTCTCAAGTTCTTCCTTTTTTCTTTACATTCTTGTTTTTCTTTCCCATTTGGCTTTTCCAGTCTCTGGCACACACAGGTGAAATAGGATGCCATAGGGGAAGGTCAATGAGAAACACTGAAATTTTGTTTTAAAGTTTACAGCCTCAGAGTGTTTATTATATGTGTGTGTGTGTGAAGGGAGTCATTATGAATGCATCATATGTTGGCAGGCAAATGTTATTTCTAGAAGAAATGAAAATGTAAATTTATTTGCCTGGATCTAAATCAGTGTTATTCTGAAATCAGTATATTTTCTGATGGTGTGAACCAACATACAAAATACAAAAACACATATATACATGTGTGCACTTGATATATACTTAGTATTGAGTTTGCCCAAAAGTTTGTTTGGGTTTTTCTGCAAAACATTATGCAATATCCAAATGAACTTTTCCAGTTCAGTTCAGTCACTCAGTCGTGTCCGATTCTTTGCAACCCATGGACTGCAGCACACCAGACCTCCCTGTCCATCACCAGCTCCCGGAGCTTGCTCAAACCCATGTCCATCGAGTCGGTGATGGCCATTCAATCATCTCATCCTTTGTTGTCCCCTTCTCCTGCCTTCAGTCTTTCCCAGCATCAGGGTCTTTTCCAGTGAGTCAGTTCTTCGCATCAGGAGGCCAAAGTATTGGAGCTCTAGCATCAGTCCTTTCAATGAATATTCAGGATTGATTTCCTTTAGGATGGACTGGTTGGATCTCCTTGCAGTCTAAGGGACTCTCAAGGGTCTTCTCCAACACCACAGTTCAAAAGCCTCAATTCTTCCATGCTTAAGCTTTTATAGTCCAACTCTCACATCCATACATGACTACTGGAAAAACTGTACCTTTGACTAGATGGACCTTTGTTGGCAAAGTAACGTCTCTGATTTTTAATATACTCTCTAGGTTGGTCATAGCTTTTCTTCCAAGGAGCAAACATCTTTTAATTTCATGGCTGCAGTCACCATCTACAGTGACTTTGGAGCCCCTCAAAATAAAATCTCTCACTGTTTCTGGCCAACCCAATAAAATGCACATACTAAAGATACTGAAAATCAATCAACAATAAATCTTAAATTCAGAGTTAATGACTGAGTCATGTCTCTTTTCTAACAAGGTTTAACTGTCTTAAGAAAAAACAAAAACAAATACCACCCTCCCTTCCCAAACACCACCACCAAATGACAAGCCTGGAGCCACCACAGAGTCATATTAGGTTAGTCAACAGTGTTGAAAAGCCAGACATGTCAGAATGGCTCCTAAATCTCCAGTTATTTATAGCAAGTGTTTTAACAGAAGGAGATGAAAAGGACAGATTGTCTTCAGACGTCTGAGACCAGTTAAGGGCCTTTTTGACTCCTTCTCTCCCTGAATGCTTAGAAAAGAAAAACCCCACTGTGAATTGATGGATGGGGTGGGGGAGTAGATATTTTGGTGTGACTTGGATCTCCATTTTGCTGAGTAGGAATAGGAGGGAATTCTGAGGTGCTCTGAATTTTAGAAAGAGAAAGAGGGAGATAAAGAGTGAAAAAGAAAAAGAAATTTGAGAACAAAGAAGAGGAAAGTTTCCAGACTTTTCACAATCACTTAAATATTGGATCGCAAAATAAATAAAAATAATGGCCCAAACTTCCACATTATGAAGGCTTGTAGTTTCAGAGCTATAGGGCTTTGTAATCATAAAGATATTAGAGATTTGTAACCAGTATAACCACAAACAATGAAATTTTGAAAGTAGCTTTTTCTTTACATATTTCTGATCACTAAAACTAATCCTTTTAAAAGATATTACCTGGGCTCATTCTCTGAACATTAACTGTATTTTTTTGTTATAGAGATAGCTTAAGTAACAGATGATAGGGAAAAAATCTTCCTGACATTGGTCACGGCAATGAATTTTTTGATATGGCACTCAAAGTACAGGCTGCAAAAGCAAAAACAGGTAAATGAGACAACATCAAACTGAAAAGCTTCTGCACAGCAAAGGAAATCATCAGCAAAATGAAAAGACAACCTACAGACTGGGAGAAAATATTTGCAAACCACAGATCTGATAAGGGATTAGTATCAAATATAAAAGGAACTCAGGCAATTTAATAGCAAAAACAAAAACAACAACAACAAAAAGCACCCTAAATAATCTGGTTAAAGATAGGGCATAGAACCTCCAAAAGAAGACATACAAAAGGCCAACAGTTACATAAAGAGGTACTCAACATCAGTAATTATCAGAGAAATGTATATTAAAGCCACAATGAGATATACCTATCAGGATAACTGTTATCAAAAAGGCAAAAAAAAAAAAAAAAGTGCTGGCAACGGTGTGGAGAAAACAAAACCCTTGTGTGGGGATGTAAATTTGTGCAGCCATTATGGAAAACAGTATAGAGGTTACTCAAAAAATAGAAGCATCATATGACTCAACAATCATACTGCTTGGTATATATTCAAAGGAAATGAAATCACTATCTTGAAGATGTATCTGCACTCCCATGTTTATTGAAGCATTACTTACCATAGCCAAGATATGGAAACAACCTAAGTGTCCATCTACTGATGAATGGATAAAGAAAATGGGGTACATATACACAACAGAATATTATTCAGCCATATGAAGTAAGGAAATCCTGCCATTTGAGACAGTGTTTGATGAACTTGGAGGGCACTATGGTAAGTGAAATAAGCTAGACAGAAAAAGACAAATAGTGTGTAATCTTGTTCATATGTGGAATTAAAAACAAAAAAACCAAACTCATAGAAAGTAGAAACAGTAGTAACCAGGGGCTGGGGAGTGGGCAACATGGGTAGATGTTGACCAAAGGGTACACGCTTTCAGTTACAGGATAAATGAGTTTTGGAGACCTAATTTATAGCATGGTGAATACTGAAAGTGCTGTATTGTATACAAACATTCACTAAGAAAACAGATTTTAAGTGATCTTATTACATACATCAAAAAAACAGAGGTAACTAGGAGGTGATGGAAGTGTTCATTAATTTGACTGTGGCAATCATTTCAGAATGTATATACGTCTACAGGCTGAAGAAGTAGGGAAATAATCCTGACTTATGTGGAAGACGAAAGGCTATCTCCAGTTAAGTTTTAAAACCCACCTATGCCCTACTTTTAAGCCCTACTTCTCTGGGCTTCCCTGGTGACTCAGTGGTAAAGAATCCACCTGCCAAAGCAGGAGACATGGGTTTTATCCCAGGGTCAGGTAGATCCTCTGGAGAAGGACATGGCAATCCACTCCAGTATTCTTGCCTGGGAAAGCCTACGGACAGAGGAGCCTGGCAGGCTCCATGCAGTCGCAAAGAGTCCACCACGACTTGGCGACTAAGCAACAACATCACTGAGCTTACCCGCAGGAGAGCTCTGCATCGTGAATTCTAGAATGTGGCTAGTGTCAGTTCAGCTGTGGATGGGGGAGGCGGTTGTCCCCAAACTTAACTGATACTGGCTGTGAACTTGTCGTGGCGGCTGGTCTAAAGCGAACAGATGCCATAACAAACACCCGCCTTTCCGCCCTATGAAAACCTCTGCTGCTGCACACATGGCGGTGGTAGTTTAGTGCTAAGCCGGTCCGACACTTGAGACCCCCGGACTGCAGCGTGCCAGGCCCCTCTGTTCACGGGCAGAGTAAGCAGACGAGAAAGCCCATTTGTAGACACTTAACTCCAAAATCAGATGCCAGGGTCAAGTGCCGCCTTCAGGTCTCCGTGGAATATTTCCAAGGCTACTTTAGGGATTGAAACTGTGGTCACTCAAGAAACGCTGGTCATGGCCTTGGTGCTAGAGGACAGGTATGCGCCATCGCTCACTCAGCTGCCAGAGCGGGCTGATAATTTGAGACCAAGCAGTTGGTGACATTCCCTCTTCACATACCAGCTGCCTCTAGCAGGACAGTGCACATGTCAGCCAACGAAAACATTTCTGGGTGCTTCCATAGACTTTGAGAGCCCCCACTGGCTTAGTGGGAGCAACTGGCATGCTGGGGAACCCAATCCAAGGAAGGTTCTGGGAAGACCCCATTCTGGACCTCCAGAAGCAGCTGCCTTCACACCACTGATGAGAGGAGGGAAACAGGGCCAGCGCGCATGTCATGTCGTCTCCCTCCATCAGTCAGTGGGAGCCAAGCCAGTTAATGCTTTTTTTTTTCTTTCAGCTCTTCAAGGAAATCAATTAGCACCTTGCTACACTTAGATAGCAGCACCTAGGCAGGGGATCAGCAGGCTTTCCCAACAGCCTTTTCATTAAGGAGACGTATTTTAGGTCCATTCCACTTTCAGTCTCTGCAGCATAACATGCAGACACACAGTCAATTTCAGTCTGACCTAATCTGTTGTTGTTGTTTTTTTTTTTTTAATATACATAAACATCTTAAGGCTCTGGCTCACTGGGCCCAGGCACTGAATGAGCAGGAAGACACGATGTGAAGACAATGGGGATGCGGGCGAGAGAAGGGCGGAAGATGCGTTGCTCACAGGAAATGCAAAGCTCTCACGTCCAAAGAATTTCCTTCATTTTTTTCCATGTCGCTCCCTTGAAGTTATGCAGCTGGATATTCTCAGAGCTGAGAGCAGAAAGGCCCACCATAAGCTATTCCTTCTACCTTCTGATATTTCCAGGCCCTCTGCGATGATGGTGGTCTCGGGGCCCACTTAGTCCTGAAACCGAAGCAGATGCCCGTGTACAGTGTCTGATCTCAACCTCTTGGAAGGCAGCAAGATGAAAGCACATGTGGAATTTTGGCAGCCACGGATCTTACTTCCTCCTTGACAGACAGTTCTCCTTTTTTTTTTTTTTTTGTAAAATAAGCCAGGAGTAAGAGAGCTTTGACAAATGACAGAGAATGGAATGCATTTCTAAATTAATTAATGGCAGGTATTTTGAGAATGAATACCTAGTCAACATCTAACTCCCAGTTCTTCTGGTATGGGATATCCTGAAAGCATTTAAATAACTGCCACATAGTTTATTACAAACCTAATGAATTGTTTTGAATGGATCTTTCCTGTCAGATGAGAGGAAATCTCAGACTGAAAATAATACCAACAATAACAAATATAGCATTTAGTCTCACTCTGTATGTTACCCTCCTTTACAGATGTGAAAATTGAGCTACAGTACAGTTGAATAACTTTGCTCAGTGAGTTAGGCCATACAGCTAGGGACACATACCTCTTTGTGGGTAAGATAGTGAGATTAAAACCTTTGACAAACAGTGGTAAATTAAAAATCATAAAATTCTCCGCATTTTCCTTGATACTTGAAAGAAAAATCTGTGCTTTCCCTGAGGGGCAGCTGCTTATAAGATATAAAGTTCCCAAGCTACAAGGTCTTACAAGATACGACTTATGATTTTTCAGCTTTACAATGGTGCTAAAGAAATACATATTCAGTAACACCTGTACCTGAAATTTTGAATCTCGATCTTTTTCCTGGGCTAGCAACGTGTGGTATGACACTCTCTCACGATGCTGGGCCGTGGCTCCCAGTCAGCCAGCCGATCATGAGCCAAAACAACCAACACACTTACAACCATTCTCTACACAGACAACCATTCTGGTTTTCAAGCTAAGTAGAGTATTCAGTAAGTTACATGAGACGTTCAACACTTTAATATAAAACTGGCTTTGTGTCAGATGATTTTGCCAAACTTTGAAAGTGTTAGTTGCTCCGTCATGTCTGACTCTATTCAACCCCATGGAGTGCAGCCTGCCAGGCTCCTCTGTCCATGGAATTCTCCAGACATGTATACTGGAGTGGGTAGCCATTCCTTTCTCCAGGGGATCTTCTTGACCCAGGGATTGAACCCAGGTCTTCTGCACTGTGAGTAGATTCTTTACCATCTGAGCCACCAGGAAGGCTAATATAAATATTCTAACCACATGTAACATCAGTTCAGTTCAGTTCAGTCACTCAGTCATGTCCAATTCTTTGCAAACCCATGGACTGCTGCAAGCCAGGCCTCCCTGTCTATCACCAAATCCTGGAGTTTGCGCAAACCCATGTCCGTCAAGTCGATGATGCCATTCAACCATCTCATCCTCTATTTTCCCCTTCTCCCTCTGCCTTCAATCTTTCCCAGCATCAGGGTCTTTTCCAATGAGTCAGTCCTTCACATCAAGTGACCAAAGTATTGGAGTTTCAGGTTGAGCATCAGTCCTTCCAACTAACAGTCAGGACTGATTTCCTTTAGGATGGACTGGTTGTATCTCCTTGCAATCCAAGGGACTCTCAAGAGTCGTCTCAAACACCACAGTTCAAAAGCATCAATTCTACGGCACTCAGCTTTCTTTATATAACATAGGCTGGGCTAAGCTCTGATGTTCCATAGGTTAAGTGTATTCAATGCATTTTTTATTTCCAGAGTTTTCAACTCACAATGAGTTTATTTGACCATAACCCCATCCTAAGTCAAGAAAGATCTGTATATGCAATAAGTTAAGTTGAAATTGCTTCAAACACACCAAACAAATCATTAAAAAGCAAAAAAGGTTCTGGAAGAGGGGAAAACATTCTCCTGTATTCAGTGAAGCAGAGCATAAAAGCTCATTTACAGATCAACTACAATTTATGGAAAGAGAAAATATGTAAAGTAGTATGAAAAAGTGTTAAATTATAATTGTGTTATTGTGGTAGAATATCAGGTGAGATTTTGGGTTTTTTTCTACTGCTCATTCCACAACTTCTGAATGTACTATTTTTGTAATTAACAGCAATGCATTAAAGATAAACTATGGAAGCCCAACCTCTTTCTGCACAAGATGGCTGCTGATATCATAGTAGTTTAGCTCAATCCACATGCAGATTAATCTTTAAGATATTTTACCTCCAATCAAGGAGTTCGGAAATTTTTCCCTTAAGAAGAAAGAACACAGCCTTTATGTTCATTTTGTTCAGCTATTAGTTAAGACAAGGGGGAAAAAAAAAACACCAGGTTATTGATTACGAAGGATATTTATTTAAACAAAGTCCCTGCTTTCAAAGTGGTTAGAGTCTAATGAAAGACAATAAATTCAGCCATGGAATTGGCACTCAGTATCTTCAGACTGCATGCTAATTTCAAATAAAGGAGAATAAATATACATACAAATCTTTTCATAAGTCTTTCTTTCCCATTAAAAAAATACCACTTTTGCCAAGGGAAACTAAATGAAAGGAAATTATTTGGGGTTGACTCAAAACTGAATATTTGAATTCTAATTTGGTTCTAAAGTCAGGAAAAAAAAATCTACTTTCCTGGTATAATACTTTTAAAGCAAATGGAATTCATCATGCATGAAAAACTAATCTCTGACCTTTAATGGTAATTTTACAGATTGAAAAAAAGTTTCAAACACTCAGTTGTGCAAAGGAAACAAATTTGCTCACAGTCTGTAGACACCAGTTCAGCTGACAGTAATTTTCCACTGATGGGGAGAAAATCATGGAAATTACATAACTATGGCTGGCTTTAGACTGGTCCTACATAAACTCCAGCCACGATTCTGCAATTTTTTTTTTTCTTTTGCATGCATGGGTAAAATATCAACAAAGTCTGCATAAAACTAATATTTTTGAGGTAACCTATAGTCATAATATCTGATGTAGTTTTGTCTCTTAAATTCATTGACTATATATACCATGCATTATATACAGCTAAAATTCTGCTGGGAAAGGCAATAAAGCATTCTGCTGTGAAATTGTTTCCACATATGTTATTGTAAAAGTTTTTCAGTGACTTCAGACTTTCCATATCAGGAAAAGTTTTCAAAATGCAGTTTTCCAAATGCAGGTGGGAGGATACCTTCTAAACCTTAATTCAGTTCTACAAGAACCAAGAGAAATACCAAAAAGTAAAACAAAACTCTCCACACCACTTCCAAAGAAATGAAGCAAAACCACAGCCAAGGGTCAGTGGCGGGGCCACCTGGCCCACACCCATAAATGCTAGGATGGTCCTGGTTACTTCCCCAGCCACACCTTTCTGAGTTTCTGTGGCCAATCTTGTCCTCTCCTGTTCTAGAATATCGTGACAAAAAGAATTCCAATTGCAGAAACAGGAAGTGTTTGCTTCTGTGTGTGTACGCCCTCATGCGTGTGTGTAGGTAAACTCACTTGTTAGGGGTGAGGTGGTGGTAAAGTGAGAGAAATATTAATATGAACCAACAGCCTAAACAAAACAATACATGTAAGGCACTTAGAACAATATTTGGAATTTAGCCTGTAAACATGGGTGATAATAAATCATATCAAAAAGGATATATTTGGCCTATTAAAATATAAAACATTATCTATGTTTCCATATTTTATGGGCACTCAATAAGTATAAGCTATTACTTTTAAGAAACCCTTAAACAGGAAAAAAAACAGAGTAAAATATTTTTAAACATGATAACTTACTGAATTTTAACTTAGAAGTACTGACTTTTAATTATATTTGATATAATTTCTTATCTATATTTTGTCTCCAGCAAAAAACCTCTGAGCTTCTAATTATGTTAATCATCTCTTTAAAACCTAAATATCATTTTATGAACATAGCACGCTGGGACATGACAAACTTGAGCTGTGAAGATTGGAATAAAAAGTAGTGTAAGATTTAGTCAAGAGGGTACACAATTTATCAATAATAAAGTTGACTTTTAACAACAGTGAAATTAGAAGACATATTTCCCTTTTTTTCTATCTCCCTCCTTTATTTCCTTCCACTCCTGTCTCTTTTCTCCTTTTTTCCTCCCTTCTCTCCTTCCTTCCATGCATTCTTTCCTCCCTCTCTTCCTTACTCTTTGTTCATTCGTTCAACCCATTAACCAACCAACAACGATTCGTTGAAGCCTTTTGTTGTTTTGTCATTCAGACAAACCAATTAAGTAGTGTACTGCTGTGTGGTGCTAAGTCGCTTGAGTCGTGTCTGACTCTTAGTGATGCCATGGACTGTAACCCACCAGGCTCCTCTGTTTATGGGATTCTCCAGGCAAGAATACCCGAGTGGGTAGCAATGCCCTCCTCCAGGAGATCTTCCCCGCTCAGGATCAAATCCACATCTCTATGTCTCCAGCACTGGCAGGCAGGGTCTTTTACTGCTAGTGCCACCTGGGAAGTCCCAAGTAGTACACTATCTTTTTCAATTGATATATGCATTTATAACAAATAGGTAAGTTAAAGTTATTCAATTTCCAAAGCCTACTGTTCTAAGGACTCCCCCCAGCAGAAGAGTACTTGACCCAGGTAGAGACTATAGGGTCTTACAATATGCCTATTAAATTTGCCCTGACTTTATCTGTACCTGTTCAGTCTCGGTTTATTATGTCTATTTAGCTTTTAAACCCCTCTCTGGCTTTGCTTCTACTATTATTCCTCTAACTTGGCACCCTCATGGGTTCTCCCAGTGCACCTGCAAAGGTACCTAGACTATGCCTTTCTTCCTTATGTTCCCCTTGCTCTTTTTTCCTCTCTCTCAAAGGCCTCCTTCAACATTAAAGACAGTTGTCTATAGTGGAAAAGTAATAATGAAAGAGAAGTCAGAGCTTTGCTCTGAAGTGTCTACGGGGTGGAGAGAAGAGGAGCAACCCATTTCCATCTTGGTGGTGGGAAAAGGAACCTCAAGGCAGAACTGTACCTGGAAAGGAAATCTTTGTTCACTGTTTTCAGCCTTCTTGAGTCACTGGTATAGCAACACAGAAGCCACAGAATGAAATGAGAAAAGGGCTGAGTGGAATTTGGGAAGTATAGAGAAGCAGGAAGTGAGCTCCCTTGATGCGTTATATGACTATACCACGTGTTTTCTACAAACAACACACACACACACACACACACAGCACTATAGGTTCTACTGGAGGACCATGAGACAATTTGGGTTTGAGAATTTACAGTTATCTTCAATGTATGAACTCAAAAAATGGTTACAATCTCTTGCTTATGCAACAGTTAAGTAGAGATTTGGAGATAACATAGTTTAAGGATGTCTTCAAGCCACTTGGGTAGACAATGGTAGCTCTGCAGTGATGGGAAAATTACATCACTCCCATGGGCCATGTATTTTTTCTCAGAGATAATTGAGACACATTATACTGGTATAATAACCAGCACAATGCCATAGCTGGCCTTTTATAAATGTGCTGGATTTTTGGAAGAAGTCCAAAAAATACATTTTAAGGAAAATAATACAATCATTTTTTATTGCTTTAGTTCTTATCACTTCATTAGTGCTGGTGAGGGAGGTAATATCAACCTTTAACCAGTCCTAGAAAAAGGGCTGGATACTGCTGAATGAGACCAAAAAGAACCCATCATGACCAATGATGGTTATCACACGGCTGTTCCTGATTCTGACCAATAATTAGCTTAATGAGAAGTTTATGAACCCATGAGATTTCTTTGGAAAGCAGAAGCATAGGGCAAAAAAGGAGCATGGATTGCTCTGCTGAGTTGTCTAAGAAGCCCACTGGGTATTCCAATGGGATACACCAGGCCGAGAAACCTTGGTGCTCCAGCAGTTCTGTGGCTGATCGAGTTAGGGTCCTTTATAAGCCCTAACTCAATTCCATGATATCTCAGGGTTCTACTCACCCGTGTATCATGAGTTAGGTGGTTATTCATGGAATACTTACTGCCTTCCTCGCCCTTCTACCCTTTAAATGATATTGAACTTGGCCATATTATATAGGTTGACCAACAGAGTGTGGGCTCAAATGATACTCGCCTCTTCCAAGCTGAGACCTTACAAGTTACAAGTGATTCCTCTTGTCATACTGGGAGTTGTTTACTATGCCATGACAAGGGCAGGTCCAAAAATCTGACTGGTCCAAGAAGAAGAAAAATCATGAGAACAAACAAGAAGGTGATCTGCCGCCTGAAGCAGCACCACCCCAAGCCACTAGCAGACCTATGAGCAAGACCCAGATATCTATTGTTTTATGTTACCGGTATTTTGTGGTTGGTTGCTATGTAGCATCACTCTATCTACAGCTAACTAACATACCTTACACTGAAAGATCAAATTAGTTAATATGAATGATTATTTTCTCTTGGGATTCCAAGAGTTCTGACCAATTCAATCAGTCCAAAAACTTTATATTTCATTATACCCATTCAACTTGCCCTAGAAATCCAGTCAATTCCTCAGATCTGCCTTATGGAACATACAGTGCCTCCCAGCCCTTTACAACTCTCGTCTGTCTAATTTTTACAGGCATGAGTAAACTACATTTTTCATCTTTTTTAAGGAATTTCAGATTCCCCCACTCCGTTTTCCCTCAGGAGGAAGCACTTCCTTCTGTAAACGGTAACCCTCTCCTTTGCATGTCACTTTCTGCAACAAATTTTAGTACCTCTAGTATGCTCCTGCATCACTTATTGGTTAATATATCCTTTAGCATCTAACAGAATTTTAAGAACAGGGATATTTATCTTGAATTTCAAAAGGAATATAGGTCCCTCAAACTAATCAGGTACAATTTAAATCAACCCACTTCCCCTCCAAATCTGCTTCTCCTTTATAGACTCTAACTCAATAAATGTCTCTCCATTTTCCTAGTTGCCCAAGCCAGAAATCTGAGTGATTATTGATCTCCACACCCTTCACCTCCTATGAACTAAGTCCTGTTTCATTGAAACTTAGGATTTTTGGATATCAATCAAATCTATCCACCTCTCTGCAGCCCCATCACCATTTCCCCATGGGATGATTGCAACTGATCCTTACCTGTTCCACCTATCTCCAGTTTTAACCATTTACAGACCAATTTCCCACAGCAGCCAAAGAGAATTTTTTTTAAGTTCATATATGTCATCTGATCTTAAAAATGTTTCATTGGCTCCTGACTGCAGCAGGATGAAGTGTAAATTTCTATTTGACTTATTAGATCCTTTATTACTTAGCTCAGTAGACTTCTCTAGCCTATTTCTGATTAATGCCCACCTTGTGTTCTCTATCTTAAAAAAGAGAATAATTTTCTGCATCTCCCCAAACCCATTTTGTTCTCTCCTATTCCCAGTCATTTGAACATGGTGTTCTGTCCGTCTGATACCCTCATTCTCTTCCCATGACTCTCCCCTTAGTTATCTCCTCTTGTCCATTATATCTTGGGTCAGATATCACTTTCTTTAGAAGACTGCTCTGACTCTTGCCTTTCCCTCTTGCCCCAAAAGGCCTGTACAGTGTCCCTACGGTGTGTTTCTACAGCATCTTGGACTTACATGCTTCCTGACAGCACTTATTATCCTATACTGCAATTTCTGATTAATTTGCAGCTGACTCTAACCAAGAGCCAAGAGCCATCCCATCTTCCAGCTAGACCCTTGTGTGCTTCGCTGTGCTTAGTCGCCCAGTCATGTCCGACTCTTTGTGACCCCATGGACTGTAGCCCTCCAGGCTCCTCTGTCCATGGGATTCTCCAGGCAAGAA
The DNA here is from genome assembly GCA_007570785.1 of Antilocapra americana. NCBI lineage: Eukaryota > Metazoa > Chordata > Mammalia > Artiodactyla > Antilocapridae > Antilocapra > Antilocapra americana. Next base: position 4,652,175 of record ML661338.1, on the reverse strand, counting down.
TACTGGAGTGGGTTGCCATGCCCTCCTCCTCCTGGATCTTCCCAACCCAGGGATTGAATCCAAGCCTCGTGGCTAGCAGGTGAATTCTTTACTGTCTGAGCTACAGGGGAAGCCCATCTAGACCCTTAGTGTAATTCAAATATCTACAGGTTTGTAACCATGTTCCTATGGGAAGCTGGGCCTCAAGCTTCAGCTCTCATGAAGGAAACCTGATCGTTTCAGCTAACGCAAAGGTGTATTTCTGCAGAAGTGATTACGACACTGGCATGGAATGCAATTCTGACCAATGAGACATTGAAGAGAAGTTAGGACAGTCTGTTTGGGAAGAATTTTTCTCTCTCTTAAAAAAAGATATAAAAGAAAGGAGTTTTTTTTTTTTTTAACTAGTCATGGATATCTGCCTTTGATACCTAGAGTTGTGACAGACATCATAAGATCGTGGAGGAAGAAGTCAGAAAAACCACCAACACTTGTGGAAGGCAAAAAATAAAGATGGAAAAGATTCTCAGGCCTTTGATTATGTCAGAGCCACCAAGCGGCTTGGCTGCTACCTGCCTCCCCAACGGGGATTGGACGCCAGCTGAGTTCAAGTCTTCTCTTTCAGCTACAAGCATTCTAACTTATACACTTGTCTATTTTCCTCACTGTACTGATATTACTAAGAATTTATGCCTATAGGTAGGATCAGTAAAAGGACTAAGAAATTAAAAATAAATCTTAGAAGGCTGCAACTGCTATAAGATAATTGACAAAAAAAAAAAACTATCATTAATGTGACACTAGATGGAGAATCAGAATAAGCTTTAGAGGAAAAGACGGTGGGGTCTACTGATTTAGTCTCTGAGCCAGCGAATAAAATGAACCTGAAATAGTCCTTTAAAAAGCTGGGTATGAAGTGATCACAGGGATTGCACTGCCCGAGATTCAGAAGCCTCCAGAAGCACGACCTAATTTAATTTCTTTTCTGTTCAGCCCCTTGCCTTTCCCCCTTTCTTTCTCATGCCAGCCCTGGTTTTACTTCAAGAGCTGAAGAACTTAAAAGAGGAAAATCCCACCAACATATTCACCTAGGCTCTGATCCAAGAAAAGGTCAAGGTGATATTCAAACCCACAGTCATATCAACCTTCTGTGGATCTGAACACTGAACGATGCCACGGATCTCTGCTTCTGCAGAATTTCTTGTTAGAAACAGGAATGTGGGGAATAGCAAGAAAAATCCTCTATTTTTTTGGTCTATAAACTTCTGAAAATAATTGGTGAGCTTAGAGTCCTATGATAGGAAACTTTTTCCTACCTTCATTTTTACGCATTGAATATTCAGTAGATGGAAGGGAGGACAGAGGCAGCTGATTATTAAATAGTAGCTCCCTGCCATTTATCAAAATATTACCAACTCTCCATTTTTATAAGGAAATAAATTTATATATTGCTCCATATTATTGGAAGAAGATTCCTGTCTGAACACATTACTAAAAACCTGATTAATTTTAGTTTCTGTTAACACTGCAAATAGATCTGTTCACAAATATTTGTGAACAGTTAACCTGCAAAATGAGACACGTTGTAGAATGCAGAATTTACATTGTCTTTGAAATTTTGTTAGAAAGATGAACTTATTTGAGTCAATATTTTTCATGGCTTATTTATCTCCTTATTTTGGGAGGCATTAAAATTGTAACTGTTGACTCAATTCTCTAATGGTTATAAATTTTTTCTAGTTTGTTTATTTCCCATTGAGTCACTTTGAGTTAAGTTTTTTTTTTGTGGCTTTACATCAAAATCAAACTGTAAAAATAAGCAATAATAAAGGTACTACAGCTTTAAAAATGCATAACTATTTTCCTTGATTATTCTAGAGCTATACTATCTAATAGAGTAGCCCAAAGCCACATGTAGCTATTAAGTACTTAACATATGGTTAGTCCAAATTAAAATGTGTCAACAGTGTAATAGACACTCTGGAATTTGAAAATTTAGTATGAAAAAGAATATAAGATAATTCATTAACAACTTTTATATTGATTACATATTGAGTATAAAATATTTTAGATATATTGAATTAAAATATATTCTTATAATTTAGTATAAAAATTTAATGTGGCTATTAAAATTTTTTAATTACATATATGGTATGCATGATATTTCCATTAAGTAGCACTGTTTTAGAATAATCATCAGATCTTCTCATATGATGCCCTGCATTGTAGAGGCTGATAGATGTATAATCTCTGAAACATGTTATGATGAAAAAGGATACTCCTTCTAAATAGATGTGTTCTTGGGAAATCTTAGAACCTTTCTGAGTCTTGATTGCTTCTCCTCTCCAATAAAAGAGCTGCATAAGATGATTCCTAAATTTCTTTCCAAATCCCAAATATTTAATGATTTTGTGATTTCTTGAAGATTCTAAGTTTACGGTATAGCTCATTTCACTTTAACAAATATTTCTGGAGCATCTATCATGTGTCAAGTCCTGTGATAAGATAATTGGACATCTAAGCATCTCTCTATTTAGTACTACTCTTGGCAAGTCTTCAAGAAATATTTATGGAATTAATGAATATTATTCTTCCCGGCTTATATGTTGATTTAGAAGGAAAAAAAAGTTTTCTCCCTGTCTTTATCTCTGATTCTGTCTTTGTTTCTCTCTCTCTCTCATACACACACACACACATCCCCCACCAAGAACCTGGCCGTGAATGAAATACCAAAAAAAGTTTTGTTTTGTTTTTTTTTTAAACTGAATTGTGATTCTTTAGCAGAAACTCAAGTGCCCATATAATGAGACCCACTGAATGGTCTCTGAACCCTACAGCTAAAAATGCCTTGCTTTTTCTGAAAGATGGAAATTGCATTGTGATTCTATATAAAGAGCACTCCAGTTTTAGCTGCTTTTGTCCTCTTTGAAGCTTGCTTGGGTCAATAATTAGCAACACAGCTTCTGGGATTGAGTGAAAAAAGAGGATGATGAACAAGTACAAATGAGCTGCCTTAAAAAAACAGTAGCACAAAGCAAAAGAGCACTTGATGCTCATCCCATCAAAATATTCACACAGTGCAGGCTGAGAAACATAACACTGAAAATTACTAAGCCTGGACCTAGCTGTGTGCACTTGCTAACCAAGTTCACTGTTCATGGAGTGCATTTTCACCTTCTGCTTTAGTAAAGAGTACTCTCAGATTATTCTAAATGTTTCTGAAAAGCGTCTTCAATTTTACTGGATTCTTAAACATCTTCTTAGTTCTTTTTTTCCCCCAAATGAATGAGAAAACAGTCTGATATACTGGGAAGGGTGCTGGAGATAAACAGCTAATATATTTGATTTCTGAGAACTGCTGTATCCCTTTGACGTGAAACTGAACTAACTGTTGAATCTTTCTGATCTGTTTCTTCATCTGGAAAATAAGGATAAATCCCTATGTACACAAGGGCTAGTAAGGGGATCAAATGAGATAATGGTAAGGTAAAACATTCAACAATGCATAAATGTTCTACAAATGTAGACTGTCTCATACTTAATCATCACAGAAGTCTCCTACGTTAAAATCTGGTCATATTACATGTGATCCTAGATCCAAAGAAGATGACAATGAGGAAATATATATAACAAACTGTTACATCTCTTATTAGAAACAGCACAACATTCATAACACTAATATTTAAAATAATAAGCTCAGTTGGAAATACTCAGTCGACTCTTTGCAACTCTTTGCAACCCCATGGTCTGTAGCCTGTGAGGGTCCTCCACCATGGAATTTTCTAGGCAAGAGTACTGAGTGGATTGCCATTTCCTTTTCCAGGGGATCTTCCCGACCCAGGGATTGAACCCGGGTCTCCAGCATTGCAAGAAGACGATTTTACCGTCTGAGCCACCAGTGAAGCTCCCAAAATAATATGCTGAAATGGTTAATTGTATAGACTCTAGAGATATACTAGTAGGATCTGAGTTCTGACTCTATCTTTTACTACCTGTGTGATTTGAAACAGATCACTTCATCCCTGTATTCTTTACTTTTCACATCCATAAAATGGGGAAAATAATAACACATACCTCGTAGGTTGATTGTGAGGAATGAAGTCCTTAATATAGAGAAAATATTAGAATGAGGCTGGCACATAGAAGTATCACATTAGTATAGCTGTTGTTCAGGCATACATTCTATGATCCTTTCTTTAAATGCCAGGCTAACTCTTAGATAACATGTGTTTTACATTGTTTGAAAAGTAGCATAGATTTCTCACATGCACACGTCGGAAGTTCCACAAGTGTATTACGGGAGAACAAAGAAAAGAAACTTGGTACATGACTCATAAATGACAGCCTAGATGAGCCCACCTTTTATAGAAGGCTGAAATTACAGCAAACCAGAGTACACTCATTTGGGACCTTGGTAAAATTTGTGGCCCTCTTTATTTTCACTTTTTTTTTTCAGGTAATGAAATAACAGCTAGAAGTGTCTTGTATTTGCAATGTGACTTTAAAAATCACTTTCACATCCATTACCTCAGTAGAAGTTCAAAACTATGAAAGGTCAACAATGAACTTACTTTTACCCTCACTTATCTCTTTGAGGAATCAACTCAGTTGAATACTTGTACTTGAGAAAAACAGGTGGGCTCTTTGCCAAATACTTTCTGGCAGCTCTTAAGCCTGAGCTTTCCATGTGAGCCAACTGCAAGCCTAGAAGGCTCCAGAGGGGCAATTTATCAACCAGCCCAGCAGACCTCGCAGGCCCTGGACTGTGGCGGGGCCACATCTTCTACAAACAGCTGTCAGTAACTGAAATTGACTGTGTCTTCCTTGACAGGAAAGCCATTTTGATCGCTTCGCCAAGTCCAAGAGGCCGAGGGAGAAAGGAGCCTGGCGAGGCTGGGACTTCCACTAGAATTTTCCAGCGGGCTCAGAAGTGATTTTCCATGAGACCACACCTAGTGGACAGGAGAGTCTTGAGCTGTTTCTTCTCCGATTTGATCATCTACAAAATCGGTACTGCTAATTTAGAGCCCCAAGATATGGCAAATGTGGCAGAGATGAGAGTTCCATGCAAATATTTTTAAGGAGGTATTTGCTAGGAAAGCCTCTACAGAAAGGCACTGACACACACCATCTTGTAAGATTTCAGTTAAAGTTGATCATCATGCTTACTTCAGAAAGAAACCCTCCTCAAAAAGAGTTGCTCTCTTTCCTCAAAATACTCACTGAAATACTTAAATACATTATGACAATGAAATATACCAGACAGAGGTTAATCTTTTGTTACTAAGATTTGCGTAAGATCTGAAGGCCATGAGTGGGATTAACAACCATGGTAAGAGTTTAGGTATACTGAATGCATAAAATTGAGCATGTCTGTATTCACTACGGGACAAAACAAGTTGGTTTAAAAAATTCTCTCATTATCTTTTGTTCTGTGGTTTTCATCCTTCCTCCAACAATTTGAACGTTAAGAGTTGTACAAGAATTCAAAATAATATAAAACAAGCAATGACTGGTTCTCATGCAGAATCATCTCGCCAATACCTACAGCATTGCCCCAAACATTGTGGGTACTCAAAATATTTATGAAATAAACAAATATCTGGAAGGTTTGGGTCATTTTAACCAAACAACTACTTCCATTTACCTCTAGGCATAATAGTCTTAAACACATTAAGAGAAACTGATCAACACTAAACAACAACAAAAATGTTCTCCTTTGTAGGAACATAACACCAAAGTATAATTGTGAAAAGTCAAAAAGTAACCTACAAATTAACTCCAGAGTGTTATTAAATGAGTCAAAGCCATTCTATGAATAAATAACGTAGTACTTCGCTAAAGGTTGTTGCTATTATGTGTAAGCCCTTCAGGATGAAAACTGGGAGTCCTATTTTTAATATGTTTGTCACATTAATTAATGAACATTGTAAACAATTCATGCAAGCACATCAGCCAAGCATTACTCTTGAGGATCAATGGGACACTTCAGAAATGAGAACCAAAAGCATGGAGTACCCTCTTGATTTGGAAAACTGATTCTAAATTTCTTGATTTTTCCCAGAGGGTAGCATTTAAGCAAAATCTGGCACAGAAGTGAAATGTATAATTGAAGCCAATCTTCCCTTATTTTCCCGAGGGAAAATAAGATCCCTTCACCATTGGGAGATGCTTTGAATGCTGTCCCTGAACTAGCCCCAGGTGACCTGCTCTTCGTGACACTCATATCACTTCCTCCCACAACATGCTTTCCTGTGGGGGGAGGAGGGTGAGAAGCATGTCTTGAGATTCTTCCACTCCCAACTAATGCCAATAAAACTCTGCTCTTGGGAAAGACTCTAAGATCATATATTTATACTTGTGTGGATTCAAATCATTCTATCTTTTAATGAGGTATTTGCCTTTTTGGTCTTACCTTTGTGTAAAAAGCTCAAGATACAAAAACTATTTCCTTTTTTCCTTTTCAAAGGAAATTGTCACCACTGGACCTCATGAAGATAAAGTCTCTTAGTGTGCTTATTCGGCTTTAAGCTAAAAGAAATCTGACTGTTACTGAAAGGACATATGCAAACTACATTGACCAATTTGATCATGCTATTTCAGTGAATTACAAACAGATGTACAATCCATTCATTGGTTGTTTAGGCTGTGGTACTTCTGTTTATACTGAACACTGGATTCCTTGGCCATCTCAGCAGTGTCTTATGTCTGACACACATTTCTGACTTCTTGATGGATGCTTCTACTCTGAGGACTCAACCCCTCTCACTGAGAACACGGCTGAAACCATACCCATCCTTTGTTCTTTCCCAGTCTTTAGTTCAGTCATGACTGACTTTTCATTTCCACACCCCACTGCATTCATTGCAAATTTCAAGTTGTTACAGTCATGTATGGATGTGAGAGTTGGACCATAAAGAAGGCTGAGCGCCAAAGAATTGATGCTTTCAAATTGTGATGCTGGAGAAGACTCAAGAGTCCTTTGGACTGCAAGGAAATCAAACCAGTCAATCCTATGGGAAATCAACCCTCACTGAAAGGATTAATGTTGAACCTGATGTTCCAATACTCTGGCCACCTGATGCGAAGAGCCAATTCACTGGAAAAGACTCTGATGCTGGGAAAGATTGATGGCAGGGTGAGAAGAGGGTGACAGAGGATGAGATGGCTGTATGGCATCACTGACTCAATGGACATGAGTTTGAGCAAACTCTAGGAGGTAGTAAAGGACAGGGAAGCCTGGTGTGCTGCAGTCCACTGCGTCACAAAGAGTCAGACACGACTTAGTGACTGAACAACAACACCAATACATTTCTAGAAATGACCTTCATTCTATTTCCACATCCATGAACTTAGTTTATTATCTGATTTTTCTTTTCTTAACAAAAATAATATTTACTCATTGTATTAGTTTCGTAGGACTGACATAAAAAATACTACAGACTGGGAGGCTTAAATAAGAGAAGTTTGTTTTCGCATAGTTCTAGAAGCTGGAAATTCAGATCAAGGTGTGGGCAGCACTGGTTTCTTCTGGTGACTGCTCTCCTTGACTTGTAGATGGCCATCTTCTCTGTCTTCACATGGTCTTTCTGTGCCTGTGTTCTAATTTTCTATTTTTACTGGGACATCAGTCAAAGTGGCTTAAGGTCCATTCATATGACCTGACTCTACCTTTTGTTGTTCAGTCGCTTAGTTGTGTCCCATTCTTCACGACCCCGTGGATTGCAGCACACCAGGTTTCCTTGTCCTTCACCATCTCCCGGAGCTTGCACAAACTCATGTCCACTGAGTCAGCGATGCTATCCAACTATCTCATCCTCTACCATCCCCTTGTCCTCCTGCCTTCAATCTGTCCAAGCATCAAGGTCTTTTCCAATGAGTCAGTTCTTTGCATCAGGTGACCAAAGTATTGGAACTTCAGCATCAGTCCTTCCAATGAATAATCAGGGTTGATTTCCCTTAGGACTGACTGGTTGGATCTCCTTGCAGTCCAAGTGACTCTCAAGAGTCTTCTCCAACACCACAGTTCAAAAGCATCAACTCTTAGGTGCTCAGCCTCCTTAGTCACCTGTTTAAATGCCCTGTCTCCAATATATATTGAAGTGCTGAAGTAAGCACTCAACATACGAATTTGGGGAAGACACAGTCTATAACACTCATGTTTTTCCTATGACACATGCTCTTATCTCTGAATGTCATAATATTTTCCCCGAGGATTATTTTGATAGCCTTTCAAAAAACTGTGTTTTACAATTGCAGATACTTCCTTAAACCAAGGCTCTCTCTTCAGAATCCAAAGGCCCACTGTCTCATGTTAACTTCCTCATTCTCTCATTCAAGGCCCTCTATAATCCATATGTCCATGTTCAAGTTTTCTTTCCTATGATTCTAATAAAACAAAGTCACTATAAATTATTTCAACACAGACCTCTATCTCCAACTTCCATTGTCCTCACATATATTTTTCTAAGAATGGCATCATTTTTCAAAACTCTAAGCAAAAGTTAGTATACTTTGGCATTACTTTCATCAACCTCTTACACATCCTTCCAAATAACTGTGGTTCCTGGTTCCCGAGCCATAGCTAACTTACCTGGCCCTCTCTTATATTATCTTTCTCTGCAGATTTCCTCACTCCCTAAATCCTAAATTCACCCCTTTAACCGAGGACTCACGGCATTATGGGCACTGAATAAACCACTTACTGAGTTGATCAAAGCCAGTCTATTTGACATCAACTGTTTCAGAGGTTAATATGATTAAAATACATCAAACAACTATTGATTATTATGTATTCTTTTGTTCATCTTAAAGACAAGGTGTAAATCATGGCTAGATAACTAAGAGTCATTAATTATTATTTTGGCTGATTATTTTTATCCCCCAAATAGTATACATTTCCTTTCTACTTTAAACAAGTATAGATTGATAATGTTAGGCACATACACGCATATATATACACACACATGCCTTTTTGTTAACCAAATTTTTTGGTGACATTTGTGAAAACTAGCAGAAACGTTCTTATTTTCCACATTATAATAGTACAGTTTGACTGGTTTGCCAAAATTTTTCTAAGATCTGACTTTAAGACATTTTTAGGTCAATTCTAGTTTACTCCCCCTTCTAATTACCCTTTCCAAGGTTTACTCTGCACTTAGCCCAAAGATCTTAGTTCTTCCCTATTCTCTTGTCCACCTTAATAAGTTACCTTACATCTCTGAAAATAATACATTAATATGGGCCAAATGTGGCCAAAATTCTGATAGTCTAGTTCACAGTGTTTTCTAACTCCCTTCACCCTTTCAGCATTATAGAAACTAGAAAGCAAATGTGGACTTTCTAATCTCCTTCCCACTAGAGATGGCCATATGGCATAGTTTTAGCTAATGGGCTATAAGCCTAAGTCTTTTGGAGGCTTTGGGGAATGTTTTGCACTTCTGGTGACTGGGCAGATAGGACTAGAGCTGATCCTCCCCCTCCTGTCCCCTCACTGCGTGTAACAGAGATGTGATGCCTAAAGCTGCAGTACCATCTTGCCATCACGAGGGAAAGGCCAAGAAAGGCCATCTCACCATTATGAGGGAAAGGCCAAGAAAGGCCATCTCGCCATTATGAGGGAAAGGCCAAGAACATTTCCTAGAAGCTGGCCTTCTGCAAAAGGTGATAACACCATACAACTGAAATGCTTCCAGTGGCCACTTATTTAAAAATAACCCACTATTTGAACCCTCCCTACACTGTTGGTGTGAATGTAAACTGGTACAGTCACTATGGAGAACATTATGGAGGTTCCTTAAAAAACTAAAAATAGAGCTAACATATGACCCTGCAAACCCACTCCTGGGCATATGTCTGGAGAAAAACATGATACAAAAAGATACGTGCACCCCAATGGTCATTGCTACACTGATTACAATAGTCGAGATATGGAAGCAACCTAAATGTCCATCAACAGAGGAATGGATAAAGAAGATGTGGTACATATATATTATGGAATATTACTCAGCCATTAAAAATAATGATATAATGCCATTTGTAGTAATGTGTATGGACCTACAGAGTGTCATACTGAGAGCAGTAAGTCAGATAGAGAATGAGAAATATTGTATGACATCCCTTATATATGGAATCTAAAAAAAATTATACAAATGAACTCACAAAACAAAAACAGACTGACTGACTTTGATAACAAGTTTATGGTTGTGAGGGGAAGGACCCACAGTACATCACATGGAACTCTTGCTCAGTGTTATGCGGCAGCCTAGATGGGAAGGGAGTTTGGGGGAGAATGGATTCATGGATATGTATGACTGAGTCCCTTCACTATTCATCTGAAACTATCACAATATTGTTAATACAAAATAAAAAAAAATTTTTTTTAAGTAATCCATATTGGTTCAAGCCATTGTTGGTCCAGGTTTCTTGTTACTCAGAGTTGAAAGCGTTTAAAACTAACACACTATAGCTGACAGTTTGAGTTTTCCACAAGAAAACCTTTTCTGTGGCCAGAGAATGCTATCTAATCAAAATCCAGTTAGAAGCCCACAAATCCAGCTCCCTAGGTCAAACAGAAGCAAGGAACCACAAGGACCTATTATATAGCACAAGTATTTTGCAATAACCTGTAAGAGAAAGAATCAGAAAAATAATATACAAATACACACACACACACACACACACACACACACACACACACACACACACATATACCTACGGGCTTCCCCGGTGGCTCAGACTATAATAAAGAATCTGCCTGAAATGCAGGAGACTTGGGTTCAATTCTTAGATGGGAAGATCCCCTGGAGAAGGGAATGGCATCCTACTATAGTGTTCTTGTCTAGAAAATTCCATGGACAGGGGCGCCTGGTGGACTACAGTCCATGGGATCACAGAGTCGTACACAACTGAGCGACTAACACTACCACCATCATACACACACACACACACACACACACACACACACAAAACTGAATCACTGTGCTGTACATCTGAAACAAAAACAACACTGTAAATCGACTATATCTCAATTTAATAAATACATAAAATTAAAAAAACTATGCTACTGTTGTTTAGTCACTAAGTTGTGTCTGATTCTTGCGACCCTATGGACTGTAGCTTGCCAGGCTTCTCTGTCCATGGGACTTCCCAAGTAAGAATACTGGAGTGGGTTGCCATTTCCTTCTCTACAGGATCTTCCTGAACCAGGGATAAAACCTGTGTCTCCAGAATTGCAGGTGGATTCTTGACCACTGAGCCACAGGGAAGCCACCAGGGAAGTCCTCTCCCCGCTACCCTTTAATGCTCCAATAAGAAAATGAGGGAGAGTGAGTTGGCTATTTCAACATAAATCACTCATCACTAAGAGAATCTCTGTTATCCTCTTTCTTTTCCCCCAGGATTATTATTAATGATTTTTCAAGACGAAGAGAATCTGTTTTCCTCTTTCTTTCCCCCTGGGGATTATTCTTAACAATTTTTCAAGGAAGGGAAATATTAAAAGTTAAATGGAAAGGGTGGACCTCGTGAGGAATCCATAGGTAGTCTTCATGTAAACATTACTGTGATTTCCTTCTCCAGTAGTGAAGATGGCATAGAATGGCATAGAATGTTTGTCGTCCAACTTTTTTTTTAGTTTTTAAAAAATGCTTTATATTCCTTGGACAGAGTACTGCCTAACAACAATCCTCAGTTGGCAAGAATCCCATATATTTCTAACATAAATTCAAGAAGCTGAGTGTGCCTCTCTCCAGCTCACTATCAGAACGATTAAACTCAGTTGTCATAATGCTATTAGAGTTTCAGATTTTATAATTTACGTAGCCCAAGGCATTATTCATTTTTATGGAGAGATTTTGGTTCCAGTTCTGCCAAGTCCTAAATAGTTCTAATTACAGTCTCTTCGGGGAGCTTTTCCTTGATCTGCTGGATTCAAGATGCTTTAGTAAATAACCAGCTAGGAGTATTTCTGGTGGGGATAATTTATATTTAATTTTAATGCCTTAATTTTATTTTCTATACATCCTAAAATCCCAGGACAGTAATCTCATTAAGTACACACAAAATTGTATATAATACATTACAATGAAAACAATATATTGTCGAAGGAAAAGGCTTTTTTTTTTCCCTTCACTTTTTATTTTGTACTGGAGTAAAGCTGATTAACAATGTTGTGATAGCCTCATGTGGACAGCAAAGGGACTCAGTCATACATAGACTTGTATCCAATCTCCTCAAATTCCCCTCCCGTCCAGGCTACCACATAACATTGAGCAGAGTTCCCTGTGCTCTACAGTAGGTCCTTGTTGGCTATCCACTTAAAATATAGCAGTGTACATATATCCATCCCAACCCCTAACTATCTCTTTCCCCCATTACCCTGGCCACCATAAATTTTGTTTGTGAATCTGCTTCTGTTTTATAAATGAGATAATTTGTATCATTTCTTTTGAGATTCAGCATATAATAGATGTCATGCAAAGGTTTTATTTATGTTGATCCAAAGCTGCAAAGTCTTTAAATAGAATAATTTATCTATTTATCTGAACAACAGGTAGCCTTCCTTGTTTGCTGAATGCTAAGCTATGGGGTTCTCATTTAGATACAAAAGACGTATCTCATTTAGCTTACACACAAAACACACAGAATCTTTACATCCCGGAGCAGCCCCAAATTTAATAGCGTCCTTTCTATCTAAATCTGATAGCCTTTGTAGGACTGGCAATTTGACAAAAGCAGCTTAGCCAGAAGGAATTAGGAGAAACAAGTTGGAGGAGGTGATCTGGAGAACATCTCTTGACATTGTGCTTGCTAGGTAAGCCTAGTGGTTATGTAAGATTTAGATTTTATGCTAGCTGTAAGGACATTGAGAAAACTAAAGCAACCACACTTTGGTACCATTATTGTTTTACTGAGGTTTACAGGAAAAGCAGAACTATATTAACAAGGCCACATAACACTAACCAGGCCTTCTCCTCACGCCCCCATTCCTGGGAATACATTTGTTCTTATAGCTGAGTAATTAATTATACTGTAGGCACATCATCCATGAAAAGATAAACCAATTAGTCACTCATTAGGAAAAATGACTTAAGTTCATCTGGCCTCCCTCACCTCTTTTTGAAATGTTCTTAGTACATACTTTTTCCCTCATGCTAAATATTCTATTACTATTTTTCACTTGGCTAATTCCTGTTCACACTTCATTTCTCAGCTTGCCTATTTCCTCCCAGAAGCTTTGATTCCCCATCCCCAAATTAATTGGTTCTCTCCTTTATAATATGGTTTGGAATCTTTACTTCTCCTTCGGTGCACTTCATCTAATCAAGGATTTAATTTGGGGATGATGCATTTAAGGCTTATCAGATGCTAGAGGACAGGGGCCATGTTTGTTTTATTCACCTCTGTTTCCTTAGAGGCCAGCGGAGTCTAGTACAGGACAGTACAAGAGCTCAATAAATCTATCAAGTAGCAGAGCTCATATTGCCTTCCTGGCTCAAGCACGGAAACCAGGCCCTGAAGAATACCAACAGTTGGCATCTTCAAACAGCAAAATACATACTTTGCAGAGGAGACAGCTGCAAAGACTGGGAAGCACCTAGACTCTGGAAAAACAAGAAAGATGACCAAAGAGAATTGCCTCTGTTTCACGGTCTCCGCAAGGGTCACGTTGATTTATTAATCTTTACTATTGAAAAAAAATATTTTGCACTGTAGTGGATTTAGACCACTCATCTTAAATTTTAAAAAGACACAAGTAAAATAAGCATAACTTTAAAACAGAGAGAGATTGCAGTACCAATACAATGTCTCCCTCCCAAGGATGAAAGAGGAATTGCTTCTTTAAGAAAGGATCTTTCTGTAACACTATGGAGGAATCTCCTGAAGATGGAAACAAAAAGCTAGATGGGAGCAGACTGCCTTAATTTTATCGCAACTTTCCAAGCCCTTATCAATGACTAGATATAAGCATGCTTACAACCAAGTATTCATATAAATAATATAAATAGTTCAACAGATTATAGAGATAAGTTTTAAAGCCACTTCTTGACATTTGGAAGAAGTACAGTTGGGAATTTTCCCTGCCTTTGTAGTTTTGAGAAAAATGGTCTCGGTTAGATGTCTATGGCTATATTCAGATGATTCCTATTCATAAAATGAGAATACAGAAATAGACTAACTTCTTTAACAGTGACACCACTGGGAGAACAAATTGGCTCAAGAAGCAATACATTAAAAAAAAAAAAAAAACTTGAGAAGGCACTTTCAAGTAATCAATTTAGTTGTATCGCTTTTTGCTTTGACTCTGAAGAAAGCTAATTTAGTCTCTGAAAGTAGCATCTTGGTGCCTGGAATTGGCACTCACAAGCTTCAGGTAAACTATTCCATGAACTTCAAGCCGCCCTTGACAAAAAGGACATACTCAGCTCCAAGCTATCAGGAAAGGTCTAATTTCACAAGGCCAAACAGACAAAGAAAGTGACCCTCAAAGGAAATGTAGAAGAAAATTTGCATTTATTTCCATTCTCCTGTCCATCATAAGCTCAATCGAGCTATTTTTGGATGATGTCTCTTTATTCCTATTTATGACTATTATCATATTTTTTTTTGAAACGTACTCTTGATTGTGGTTGTAAGAAGCAGGTATAGTTTAAACAGCGCATAGCTACAGAGCTAGGCAGCCTAGGGTTCAAACCTCACTTTATTATATAGATGACCCTCAGCAAGCCACAGCCCACAGGACTTCTGTTTTCACAGCTACTGACAAAGCAGGGTGTGTGTGTATCAAGGTAATGTCTACCTCTTGGAGTTGGTGAGGATCAACCAAGTGACCGCTGAAAATGGTCAGCACAAGGCTAGGCCTGTAATCTCATCCCTTTGCTATTTCTTGGCCTTTTCTTCTTCCTCCTCTTCTCCATCTTCAGCGTATGAGCCTTCTTAGCGGATGATTTCCTGGCATGCTTGACAAGCGCACTGCCCACTGAGAAGCTCTGTGTGCCTGACACAGGATGTCACTCTGGTAGGGATTCAGTCTGTTTATTCAATGCTCTGTTCATGGGAGAATGCAGAAGTTCCCGAGGGGAAAACCATGAATTCATGTCTGATTATTTAGTTGCACTTTTAAGTCTTCTCCTTTTTAAACAATTTACTGTGAGTAGACTCTATCAAGGAGAATATAAAATGAGGAAGGGTTTTGGCTTTGAGGAGAATGGGGGACATAGAAAGGGAAGAATGATGAAGAAGCTCTCCAAAGATAAGTGGTCTGCCAACCCCGATCCTGCCCAGTTCCTTGGTAAGTCAAGCCTGTGTGCCTCTTAAATTGTCAGCTCTTAGCTTTTCATGATTTTCAGCCAAAGCATTTAGGTCTAATATTTATTTTCACGGGGATGTTTTACAAACATGCCTGCATGCTCAGTCGCTGAGTCCTGTCTGCCTCTTTGTGACCCCGTGGACCGTAGCCTGCCAGGCTCCTCGGTCCATGGGATTTCCCAGGCAAGAATACTGGAGTAGGTTGCCATTTCCTTTTCTAGGGGATCTTCCAGACTCAGGCATCAAACGCACATCTCCTGTATTTGCAGGCAGGTTCTTTACCACTGAGCCACCAGGGAAGCCCATTTTACAAACAATCCCAAATTAATCCTCATTATTCCTTGAAATAGCAATCTGATCTATTACCAAAAGCTCTTATTTATGGGATTCTCTGAAATTTCATTTCACAGATTGGTGTGTTTTTATTATATTTGGTCTATGTACTAAGTCACTTCAGCTGTGTCTGACTCTGCGACCCCATGGACTGTAACCCACCAGGCTCTTCTGTCTATGGGATTCTCCAGGCAAGGATATCGGCCAGGGATCGAACCCCCATCTCCTACATTGGCAGATGGGTTCTTAACCACTGGAGCTACGTAGGAAGCCCCTAGGCAGCTATATTAAAAACTGAAAACAGAAAAAGGGAAGAGTAAGTTGGATATTTCAAATACATAGCTATAAAAAATAAAGAACTTTATTTTTAAAAATTCAGCAGTTTATATACAAGTTGTAGTCTAGAATGTCCTACACTGAGGTATTACCCAGAAAAATGCTGGTAAACTGAAATGCTTCCCTTTCTGTTATAATAAGGGAGTATTAGCTGATGGTTACCTCCAGTATCTTTAGAGTACGCTATTGAAACCACGCATGACTCTACAGGGTCCTCCTGGGCACAAAAACTCCTCTGGGTCCCCTGCTTATTTTTTTTTTTTATTTTATTATTTTTTTTTCTATTTTATTTTATTTTATTTTTTTTAATTATTGTTTTAGCCATACATTGTTATGATATCACCATGGGTTTACATATGCTTCCCCTCCGGGTCCCCCCTCCCTCCTCCCTCCCCCCCGGGAAATCTTGCTGCACCAGTCCCGAGCATCAATCCTGGGCTGGCGATTGATTAGACACATGACAATTAACATGCTTCAATGCCCTTCTCCCATCTCATCCCACCCTTACCCTCATCCACAAAGTCCACAAGTCTATTCTATACATCTGCATTCCTTTTGTTGTCTCCCATGTTGGGTTCTCATTACTGTCTTTCTAAATTCCATATATATGTGTTAATATACTGTATTGTTGTTTTTGCTTCTGGCTTACTTCACTCTGGATAATGGGCTCCAGTTTCGTCCATCTGAGTAGAATTGCTTCAAATGAATTTTTTTTTATACACAATGGAATATTACCCCTGCTTATTGTCTGTAGATATAAAGCTTCAGTTTCCTAGGCCTTCTCCTTCCACAGAGCAGATTCAAACAGTTACTAATTAGGGGAGTGAGGGAATGCTGAAACAAAGGAAAAGCAGTCAAGGAACAATAGTTCAGCGATAAAACAGAGTGCTAGTTCCAACTAGAGGGATACATGTAACCACCTGGCGCACAGCTTTGGACTGTTCCCAGGAACCAAGACCTCCACTCAAAGTATGGAGGATGGTGACTGCCTGCTGAGCACAACAGTAGACCCCAGACCCAGCGGAGCCTGAAGGCTGATGACTGAGATTCCCGAAACTCCTGTTACCTCACCACCGACCAATCAGAAGGATATCATGCCCCTACAGCCATCACCTCACAGGTTGCCTTTAAAAACCCTTCCTTGAAAGCCATTGGTGAGTTGGGGTTTTTTGAACACAAACCACCTATTCTGCTTGATCCTCCAATAACCCTTCTCTGGCCCAAACTCCAACATCTGGGTTAGGTCTCACTGAGCACTGGACACACAGACTTGGGTTGGACAACATTACACCGATCTGTAGCCCAGCAGGTCAATGACTTCTTGATTTCCTGAGGTTTACAGATTCTAAGAGCCTCATTTTCTCCATTATTAAGATGCAGCTAAACTTTTTATATATTTGAACTGGGCATATAATCTATGTTAAGTTTTGCATTACCTATGCTGAATATTTTCCTGATACTGACTATATTTAATACATTCTATAAGAATTTTGCTAATATTATGTATTCAAATAATAGTCATTTAATAAAACATTCAAAAAATTTTAAAGCTTAAAAGGCCATTTAAAAATGTACTTTTAACTATCAAGAAAATTAATCTTAGTGCTCTGAGAAGAGGAAAGCATAAGTTTAATTTGTTCATAGATGTGTATTGAGAACAACTCCAGAGGTTACAGTTAATCACTATTTTTGGAACAAAAAGAAACCATAAAAGGCATTTAAGACCATCAGAATCTAAGTTACTCTCTTCAAGTACAATCACATACATAGGAATCAGTATTTGAGTTTGGCTTTAGCTAATTGTTTTGTTTCCTAAACATTATCTTGACAATTTAACATCTGTATAAACTTCTCTTAACCCTGAATACCAAAGTGTTTGCTTGCCAAAGAAAGGGGTCATAGCATCTGTCCATTCTATATTCATTTTTAAAACAAAGAACCACCTAAAACAAGCTGCAGTTCTGCTAGAACAGAATTTGGTACCCAGGAGCCCACTGGTGGGCAACTGTTGGTTTCCCATTATCATCCCTCGTGTATTCTCTTAAGGGCACAGTTGGTATACAAAGGCACGGGTATATGTAAGAGGCATTCATAAATACCCTCTTTAAGGATGACGGTTGTGAGAGCAGCAGCTGTAGTAGCGATAACAGCCCTAATAAACATGTTCCATTTATTGGTACTTAACAAGGGCCAGGTACTCTACTAAGCACTTTACAAAGTTATCTTACTGATTCACACAGAAACCTTTTGAGTTAGATACTATTATTATTTTCATTTGCAGATGAGGAAGCTGGGGCAGAGAGAGGGAACACAACTAGTAAGTGGTAGAATCACCTAGGAGGCAAAAGACCGACTGGTCCTACTTCAGAGACAAGGACTTTGCCTCTCTTGGATGCGCAGCTGAACTCAACAGGACTCGCACGAAGTTCTACCTATTAAAACATTTAGACTGATGTCATAACATCAATTTTCCTGCCTCCAAAGTATTCTTGAGCAATTTTGAGCATACAGGGAGAAGCTTTAAGAGGTCACAGGGGCATTAACTCAAAGCCAGGAATGGCAAGAGCATCCTTTTCCATCTTGTGAACCCTCTTCCCAACCACCTTCATTCCCATCTTTGTTCATGTTACCAAACACACACGTGTAAATGGCTTTTATTTGGTAGTTGTGAGGGATGTTGTGGGAAGAGACTTGGGAAGGTTCATATGCTCAGAAATCACAGAAACCACCGGTTTGTATATGATTTCATGCGAATGTTTCAGAAAACCGCTCAAGGATTTTTGAAGGCTCCATTCATCTATGATGCCCATGAGTAAACGCTGCATCTCATGGCAATACTTCACATCCCTATGTTATTTTGCAAGCATGATCTCATTTGAACTTCATAGCACACTTGCGATAAGCAGGAAAGAGAAAAACATCCCTACTTTAGAGGAGTCCAAGAAATGAGGCACAGTCAAAACAGAACCTAAAGCTAGCATCTGGGTGCACAGATCTTCTGTGATCACTTTCATCAGTGCAAAGATCTTCTGTTATATTATTTAGCATGTGACTTGGTTAAAACAGTCTTCTCAGTGAACTAAACTCTGCACAAAGAAATCAAGGGCCCAACAATCTCATATACTTGTTCAGTTTATTTTAGGATTCACTGAAGTGTCAAATCTAAAGGAGCTGGTTATCTCAAAAGTGTGTCTGGTGAAGCAGGGCTGAGAGAACACACGCCATGAGCTCTTGAAACTTGTTACCATGGAGCTCATGTTCCTAAATTATTTCTTTCTGTGAAGAAGGTAGGGGGTCATATTTTGAATCCAAGATAACCAGAGTATGGTAGACATAAAAGTAGTGTGATTAGGACAATACTTGGAAACCCTAGTGCAGGTTTGCAGCATGCAAGGCAGCAGGGGACAGAGGTGCTGAGGTGCTGCTGAAAAACGCTTATTAATAATTTCAGAATACAGAGTAGTTAAATAGCAACCCAGCTTTATTTTTGAGTTAAACTCTTACACATGTATCACTGCCATAGCAACTGTTAATAACAGTCTGTTTTCATGATCCCTGATGGCGTTTTAAGCACAACTTATAGGGAAGAGTCAGAAAAATTTTTTAAAATGGTGTAAAATAAGAGATACACTAAAAATTGTTGTTCACCATGTAACCAGCACCAACTGTACAATCATCTACATTTGTGATAATGATCACCTATTCGTTACCTTGCCAGTGATTTCTGAACTCCACAAAGTCCTTACTCAGAAGTGTAGCTTTCTTACATGTAAGTCCTACAGAGTGTCCACTGCAAACAATTCTAGACAGGTGATCAGTTTGAGTAGAGCTTTCTTCAAATCTCTCTAGATCACACACTATGGATATAAGAATAACCAAAAAATGTCTAAGTAGATATTTTTAACTCTTTGGTTTGATTCTCTGATCAAGTTAGAAGTGAGATATTGGAACACTGAAGTACATATTTTCCCGAATATTTTCTATTTTCTCAAAGTAATTTTCCCTATCAATAATGACAGATGATAGGAGGAAGCTGAATATATCTTAGCATTTCCAAATAGTGTTCTCAGGGTTAGCTCTAGAAAGCATAGGTGATGTATGCTATATGGGTACATATGAAGGGAAACAGGTGTTCCATGGTAAAATAAGTTTGAGAAAAGATATAACAAAGGTAACTGGTTCCTCAGTACTTCCCAGTACCTTTAGTATGCTAACAAATGGATAATGTTTGAGAAGGAAACAAAATAGGAAGCATTTCTGAAAATTCCTTGAGCAAGAAACATTATTTTTCAGAGTAGCTTCAGAAACCAAGGTCTCATGGATACACTTCATCACATGAGCTTAGGGGTCAACACAGATCTGAGTTCCTTTTATAGCCCACAACTGCTGTGCAACCTTGAAAGAGTTACTGAACTACTCTCAGCCTTGATGTCTTGAGGTTAATGAGAGATCATCCAATTTAAAAATACTTAGGAAAACTGCATTATACTCTTGACATTCAAATGCATCTTCACAATCCCAAAATTTACTAATATCACTATAGAATATAATTTTCCCTTAGAAAATTTAGTAAAATAAATACTTTCATTGGTACTGTTACTACTAGTTCCTTTATGAAAAATATTTTCATTGATATTTTTCCTACTTGTTACTTTATAGAAATGTTTTCAGACTTTTTGCCTTTCCTGGAATCTCATTTCCATTAACAGCACTGGTTTGCTAAAGTTTTAATGAGCAATTTTGCATAGAATGGAGGGCTCAATGAAAAATCCCCTTATATATATATATATTTTTTTTTTCCTGAAAATAAACATATGGTGGACTATGGTAAACTGGTTCATAGAATGTGATCTCATTAATCACTTTAAATTTCATATTTTTAATCACTTTTTCTTAAGAATTATCATTTTCTTAGCAGTTTTCTTTTTTGTTACTTCTGTCCAGGAGAGGGCTGTCCAACAGAAATATAACATGAACTACAAATGAGGGTCATACATATAAATTTAAATTTTCTAGAAGCCATATTATAAAAATATTTTTGAAAAATCAGGCAAAGTTAAATTTAATGATATATTTTACTTAACCCAACATATGCAAAATTTACTATTTATACACTGAATCAATACAAAAATTATTAGTAAGAGAGTTTTCACTTTTGTTCATACTAAGTATGTGAAATCTTCTGTGCATTTTACACTTACAGCACCTCTCCCTTGGGTTAGCTATAGTTCTAGGGCTCTGTGGTTCCTAGCTATCTTGTTGGACACCCCAAGTCTAGATTAACAGTAATCTTTCTTCTGGGGGCCATTTTTCCTAAAGATATAACATGTTTATCACTTCACAGTTACTGCATTTGCAAGGGAGAATGGAGAATGAAGAAACCATTTTGCATTGTGGATACTGGCTGATTTCATAGGTAAGTAACTTTAACCCACAGAAGAGCTTGGTTGTACTAGGGATAAAATCACTACCTGTCATGTACCTCAGAGTTCCACATAAAAGCCAAAATCTCAAAGCCAAGGGTTACTGTAATTGTTTTATAAGTAAAAATAAATAAATAAATAGTGACCTGAAGTGTTAAAAAAAATTAAATTCTGCAAATATATGTTGAATACTGACTGCATACATGACACCTGGCTAGGTCTGGACAGACATTTCAGAATAGTTACTAGATATCAGAAATCAAATTTTCCTGGCAGTGGTATGAATGTATGCTATGCACACACACAAACACACATATATATCCAAGTATATACATATATGCATAGCATAAATTTCCCTCATTCTAAAAGGGTCAGTGGTTGGTGACTGCTATTTTGTCCTTTTTTAAAAATACTGGGCACCATAGATAAAACAGAAAATTAGTCTTGTTTTATAAACAAACTTCCTATTCACATTTAAATTTATCTTCAGGAAGAAATCTGTAGCATATTCTTGTGAAAAATAATAATTTGCTGTTGTTCAGTCACCAAGTAATGTCCACCTCTTTGCAAACCCATGGACTGCAACACGCCAGGCTTCTCTGTCAACCCTGAATATACATCGGAAGGACTAGTGCTGAGGCTGAAGCTCCAATACTTGGGTCACCAGGTGCAAAGGGCCGACTCATTGGAAAAGACCCTGATGCTGGGCAAGACTGAGGGCAGGAGGAGAAGGGGGTGACAGAGGATAAGACTGTTGGATGGCATCACCGACTCAATGAACACGAGTCTGAGCAAACTCTAGGAGATAGTGAAGAACAGGGAAGTCTGGTGCGCTACAAGCACAAGCCAAGAACTGGTTTAAGAGTTATACGTGCCTTAATACTCACAGCAGTTAATGCCTAGGTGCAGAGGCAACTTAAATAGAATCCATTTAAGAAATGTAACAAATGTCATACACCTGTGAGTGGAAAAGCTGCAACCTGAACAAAGGAATCTCAGTTCAACCATAAAGCTAAACTAGTCACTTTAAATGCATTATGTTCCACACACTTTCTTTCTAGATAACAATTTGTTGTATAACTTGAATTAGATACTTAAAATGGATATTTTTTATAAATTTAAATTTATCTGAAATCTTAGTGGGAAAGCACTCTGTAAATATAGAATTTTATACTTAGCATTACCTCTCATTTCATTTTATCCCAGACCCATCCAGGAAAAGGCTTAGCTTCATTCCTTATCTCTGATGAATTCCAGAATCTACAACATATGGAGTCTCTTATCTGTATCATTTCTCCCAGCGCTTGCGTTCATTGTTAATGTTGGTATTTTGTGGTCTAGAGGCTCTTGAGAAATGACAAATACCATTCTCCTCTGAACTGTAAGTTATCATATTTGGACTTGCTTTTTCAGATAATTTTTACTAAGCCTTTTTTATTTATCTCATTTATTAAATTTAAACTTTAGAATAGACAAGTTTACCTTAATTGTATCTACATTTTTACTTTGGCAGTGTGGCAGGGTTTAAACTGCTAATAGTTGCAAGTAAACCAGTTGAACCAAATGGGCAAGTAAACAGCCAATTGACCTCGAATTAACTGATTTCTCAGTAGACATTAAGAAGGTCATTTTTCTTGTCACCTTAGAACACACAACGTAAGGTAAAAATTAGTCTTCATCTTCATATCTATCCTCTTGTTTATACTTAGCAGTGTTCCAAAGAATAATTCTTCTTCTTCTGAATAGTAGTTATTGTTAATAGTAATTATTATTCAGAAGAGTAATGTTAGCAACAGGGTCACTTTTAAAAGTCTGCCAACGTCTGATTTAAACAACAGATATCTGAGTGGAAAGCATACATTTCAAGACCTCATACATGTAGCAGATTATATGTTCTCAATTTACATTTGTTCAATGAATGATGGAATGGAATATAAATTCGGAAGGACATTGAACTGCTCTTTGATCTTTCCTGAGTTTAGTATTGATTTAATGAATGCATGCTTGGTCATTAATAGTTTTCGTATACCTCCGTAATGCTATTTCTATAAGCTTAGAGGGACATAGTAATTAAACAGTCTATAATTAAACATAGTAATTAAACACTCAATTTCACATGAGAAGTTTGAAACCTAAAGAAGTTAAGTAACTTGCCTGATGTATAATGAGTAAAGATAAGAATGGAAATCTAGTTCAGCTGGTTGCCAGTCATCCAAGCAAAAAGTGGTATAGTTCATATTTTGATCATTGTATAAATGTAACCTAAAGAAACATGGTGTGTTGGGACTTCACCACAATGATAATAAAGAAATTTTATAGTGAAAATAAGAAATTATATTTCGCATGGAAAAATACATAATATATGATAAATAATTAAAGTCAGATTGGATTTGACTATTAAAAACTGTGTTGTCTTCATACAAGATAAGAACTGTTTACAGGAAGGATTTTTTTGCAAATGTTCTAAGAGAAAATACTATATATTCAGTTATTCCTTAGTTTTCATTGTTAAGCAGGAAAACTAAAAGAGGCACTGGCTCACACTTTCCCCTCTCCTCTTAGTACTGCCACCAACAGTAAAAGAGGTAAATAAAATAGTTGAAAAGTGGCCAGTGATCATCAAGTTTGTAACAGAAACTTTCCGCTATTTCTAGTGGAATAGGATGACAGCTTTCTCAGAAGTGTTACAAATCCTTCTCCGAGAATGGAAGCAACACTGGTGGACGGCGCCAGCTTTCACACTCAACCTAATTCTTGCTTTAGATATGTTTCGAGACTCTTTTAGTCCCTTACGTCAGTCACAGAAAACGAAAATTCATTAACATTTTGATGAAAAAGCAGATGGCTTGGCAACCTCATTCTGAACATTTCAAAAAGAAAAACCACTTACATTCTTAACTTTTCAGACTCAGCTTCCTCTCAATAGTGTCATCTTAAGACTGTGTCTGTCAATCAGGAGCAAACCATTAAAAGCTGTCGTTGTTCAGCTACTCAGTCATATCCGACTCTTTGCAATCCCATGGACTGCATCATCTCCCGGAGTTTGCTCAAACTCATGTCCACTGAGTTGCTGATGCCATCCAACCATCTTGTCCTCTGTCATCCCCTTCTCCTCCTGCCATCAATCTTTCCCAGCATCAGGGTCTTTTCCAATGACTCAGTTCTTTGCATCAGGTGACCAAAGTACTGGGGCTTCACCTTCAGCATCAGTCCTTCCAACAAATATTCAGGACTGACTTCCTTTAGGATGGACTGGTTGGATCTCTTTGCAGTCCAAGGGGCTTTCAAGAGTCTTCTCCAACACCACAGTTCGAAAGCATCAATTCTTCAACACTCAGCCTTCTTTACGGCCCAGTTCTCATATCCATCCATACATGACTACTGGAAAAACCATAGCTTTGTCTATAAGGACCTTTGTGAGCAAAGTAATGTCTCTGCTTTTTAACATGCTGTCTAGGTTTGTCAGGTTCTAAGCTGCCAATGTAGGGGGTGCGGCTTTGATCCCTGGTTGGGGAACTAAGATTCCACATGCCTTGCAGTGTGACTAAAAGATTAAAAGCTGTAGATAAGTATTTACAAAATTCTCAATGATTTATTTCCCATGTCTAGATATTCTGCTTGTGATCCATTTATTATATAATGAATCTCTCATACACTAATAAGAATTAGGATTACTTTTGCATTCTAACAAAGGATGACTTTTTTTTTTCTGATTTCACATGGGGCAAGACATTTGTATTTTATTTGCAAAATTTACTCTATCTGAAAAAAATTCACTCACACATCTATATCCTACAACTCCTTTCTGCTCCAACTGGATTAGTAGCATCGACACCACCTTGGAGCTGTGGATGTAGTAGCCCTACCCTAACCCTACTCAGTCAGAACGTACATGCTAACAAGATCCCCAGGAACTGAATGTGAATATTCATTTTGAGAGGCACTGGCCTAAGCCACAGAATTTAGTTTTTGATTTTAAGTTGCCTTGCTCTTTTCAGCAAAAGCCTAAGTTTCCTCACAGTTTCTGGTGCTGGGCCTATGTAAGAGATTCATTTAAATACGATCTTTAGTTGCTTAGTTGTGTCCAACTCTTTGTGACCCTTTGGACTGTAGCCTGCCAGGCTCCTCTGTCCATGGGATTTCCCAGGCAAGAATTACTAGAGTGGGTTGCCATGTTCTCCTGCAGGGAATTTTGCTGACCCAGGGATCAAACCCATGTCTCCTGACTCAAATACAGTAAAACAATTTTAAAAAGAAGAAGAAAGGTAAAGCATTTCCAACACAAAAATAAAGCCTGAAAAACAGAATGTGTCTTTATTTCCCCACGTTTTATTTGGCTGTTAGATTGTTCTATAAGGCACCGCCTCAGAATAAGTTCCCTGAGTGGAGGCTGAACTCCATCAGGCCAGGTAGGTCTATCTGTATTCAATGACTATTGACTATTTGGATATTTTCTATCTTATTATCTTCCTGACAGCAGACGGGACAACAGAGAGTTGAAAACAAAGATTAGTTATGCTGCTTTTTTTAAGCAATTTGGCTGAAACATTTGATAGGTTGATATATTGGATAAATGAATCCTGTGGACTTTACCATGCCACAATTATAAATTTTAATCTATCATTGATTAAACAATTAGCCATTCAAAGCTGCTATCTGGTTTACATTGGAAATAATATTGACCTGAAAAAATTAATACAATTTCCAACCAGACCCAGGGAGTTACTTAGCCACTGAGAAATACTCGTTCTGAGGATTATTAATTTTAAGGAAAACGTCATTTACGAAGAATCTAAAAGTAATATTTAAATATAACAGCATCCAGAGCCCACTAGGTAGAGACTAAAGTTTAAAAGATGAAGTTATAAATTCTTAATTTCTTCCCCAATTTGTAACACTTACTTTTCAGTTCATGATTTCAAGTATCTGCCTGATATTAAAGTAATATATATTACTTCATGCCACGGGACCTCTAGAATACATTTATATTGCCTTAGCTTTCCTTTTTATTCTACCTTATATGCCACCAATTAGAGAGCATTGGGACTGGATTTTGAAAGCTTCAAGATATATAACCTACAGTTATTATATATGCTACATCTCTCCATGTATATGCATGTATAAACTCCATGTACATGTGATCTGATCTGTGGCTCAGATCATGAACTCCTTATTGCCAAATTCAGCCTTAAATTGAA
Source organism: Antilocapra americana (assembly GCA_007570785.1). Taxonomy (NCBI): domain Eukaryota; kingdom Metazoa; phylum Chordata; class Mammalia; order Artiodactyla; family Antilocapridae; genus Antilocapra; species Antilocapra americana. The sequence continues at coordinate 4,625,597 of ML661338.1, read as the reverse complement.
GAAAGTAGGGGAAACCACTAGACCATTCAGGTATGATCTAAATCAAATCCCTTATGATAATACAGTGGAAGTGACAAATAGATTCAAGGGACTGGATCTGATAGAATGCCTAAAGAAATATGGACAGAGGTTCATGACATTGTACAGGAGGCAGGGATCAAGACTATCAGCAAGAAAAAGAAATTCAAAAAGGCAAAATGGTTGTCTGAGGAGGCCTTACAAATAGCTGAGAAAAGAAGAGAAGCAAAAGGCAAAGGAGAAAATGAAAGATATATCCATTTGAATTGGATGTTCTATTCCAAAGAATAGCAAGGAGGGATAAGAAAGCCTTTCTCAGTGATCAATGCAAAGAAATAGAGGAAAACAACAGAATGGGAAAGATTAGAGATCTCTTTAAGAAAATTAGAGATACCAAGGAAATATTTCAAGCAAAAATGGGCACAATAAAGGACAGAAATTGTATGGAACTAACAGAAGCAGAAGATATTAAGAAGAGGTGTCAACATTACAGAGAAGAACTATACAAAAAAAGGTCTTCGTGACCCAGATAACCACCATGGGGTGATCACTCACCTAGAGCCAAACATCCTGGAATGTGAAGTCAAGTGGGCCTTAGGAAGCACCATTACAAACAAAACTAGTGGAGGTGATGGGATTCCAGCTGAGCTATTTTCAAATCCTAAAAAATGATGCTATGAAAATGCTGCACTCAATATGCCAGCAAATTTGGAAAACTCAGCAGTGGCCACAGGACTGGAAAGGGTCAGTTTTCATTCCAATCCCAAAGAAAGGCAATGCTAAAGAATATTCAAACTACCACACAATTGCAGTCATCTTGCATGCTAGCAAAGTAATGCTTAAAATTCTCCAAGTCAGGCTTCAAAAGTATGTGAACCGTGAACTTCCAGACATTCAAGCTGCATGTAGAAAAGGCAGAGGAACCAAAGATCTAATTGCCAACATTCAGCTGGATCATGGAAAAAGCAAGAGAGTTCCAGAAAAACATCTACTTCTGCTTTATTGACAACACCAAAGCCTTTGACTGTGTGAATCACAACAAACAATGGAAAATTCTGAAAGAGATGGGAATACTAGACCACCTGACCTGCCTCCTGAGAAATCTGTACGCAGGTCAAGAAGCAACAGTTAAAACTGGACATGGAACAACAGACATTGTCACCCTGCTTATTTAACTTACATGCAGAGTACATCATGCAAAAAACTGGGCTAGATGAAGCACAAGCTGGAATCAAGACTGCTGGGAGAAATATCAATAACCTCAGGTATGCAGATGACAGCACCCTTATAGCATAAAGTGAAGAAGAACTAAAGAGCCTCTTGATGAAAGTGAAAGAGAAAAGTTAAAAATGTTGGCTTAAAACTCAGCATTCAGAAAACTAAGATCATGGCATCTGGTCCCATCACTTCATGGGAAATAGATGAGGGAACAATGGAAACAGTGATGGACTTTATTTCTGGGGGCTCCAAAATCACTGCAGATGGTGACTGCAGCCATGAAATTAGGAGATGCTTGCTCCTTGGAAGAAAAGCTATGACATACCTAGACAGCATATTGAAAAGCAGAGACATTACTTTGCCCACAAAGGTCCATCTAGTCAAAGCTATGGTTTTTCCAGTCGTCATGTATGGATGTGGAAGTCGGACTATAAAGAAAAGCTGAGTGCTGAAAAATTGATGCTTTTGAACTGTGGTGTTGGAGAAGACTCTTGAGAATCCCTCAGATTGCAAGGAGAGCAAACCAGTCAATCCTAAAGGAAATCAGTCCTGAATAGTCATTGGAAGGACTGATGCTGAAGCTGAAGCTCCAATACTTTGGCCACCTGATGCAAAGAGCTGACTCATTGGGAAAGACCCTGATACTGAGAAAGATTGAAGGTGGGAAGAGAAAGGGACGACAGAAGATGAGATGGTTGGATGGCATCACTGACTCAATGACATGAGTTTGAGTAAGCTTCAGGAGTTGGTGATGGACAGGGTAGCCTGGCATGCTGCAATTCATGGGGTTGCAAAGAGTTGGATATTACTGAGTGACTGAACTGAACTGACATGTCTCCAGTCATTGCCTAGAAATTAATGATCATGTTTTGACATGGTAGAAATTGAACCTGAGTCAGCCTGCTTATTTGATAACACAGAAGTAAGGCTGATATCCTGAATCAACTTATGATGAACTTTAGAGGCAGTGTTATATTTCAGCAGAATCTTGATATTAAAAAAACAGTGACAAAGAGGAAAGACAACAAAAGAAACAACTGCTCTAAATGCATGAACTGAAAAAAGAAATCTGTGAAAAAAGCAATATACATTTACTGTGCCTTGACTTACATTGCCTATTGTATTAGCATGTTTAAACAGGTTACAATGACTTAGGAAATAGCCAAAACAACTTTTCCAAGAAATAATTTATGGAGGAAAAAAGCTGACAAACACAACACAGGATATATAACTAGAAATAAAAGTAGAAGTTGGAAAATTTCAAATAGAATAATGGGTCATATCAGTTTTGCTAACAATGATGATTATTGGGTTGACAAATATGGATAAAATGTAAGAATAAGACCATAGATTTAAATGAAATATGGGGTCAAAGAGAGGGGGAAAGTTCTATTTCTGCACAAAAGGTCAAATTCCCTTGATAGTCACTTATTTCACAGTTACGTATTATTCATCTTGAAGAGAAATAGAGTGTGAAGGTTTCACTATTACCCATGTTATTCCTGGAAAAACAGGTCACTCAATCAGAAGATCCATCTCCATAAATAAAAGGCATTAGATGGCATTGCTATAACTAAGCAATGCTTTGTTAAGATTCTGCCATTGAAAATGGAATAGTCCATTCCTGAGGATGTGGAAAAATGGAACATTGCTTTGGGGAGTATATACATGGTACAATCACTGTGAAAATCTACTTGGGAATATCTATAAATATACATATAACCTACAACCTGGAAATTCTACTCCTTGGGATATATGTAACTTATGTGTATGAACACAGACTTACACACACCACACACACACATTTGTTTAGCAAATGATATATCCTGGAATGTTCACAGCGGCTCTATTCATGATAGCCTGAAACTGGAATACTCAAGTATCTACCACCAGTAGGAATTTGCAGTATATTTACTCAATGCAACACTATGACAATGGTAATGCACAATCTGCTGCTGCTGCTGCTAAGTCGCTTCAGTCGTGTCCGACTCTGTGTGACCCCACAGACGGCAGCCCACCAGGCTCCCCTGTCCCTGGGATTCTCCAGGCAAGAGCACTGGAGTGGGTTGCCATTCCCTTCTCCAATGCGTGAAAGCGAAAAGTGAAAGCGAAGTCGCTCAGTCGTGTCTGACTCAGTGCAACCCCATGGACTGCAGCCCACCAGGCCCCTCTGTCTGTGGGATTTTCCAGGCAAGAGCACTGGAGTGGGGGGCCATGGCAGTCTCCAGAAGGCACAATCTACAACCACACAAAAATGATATGGATGATTCTCACTATCTCAGTGGTGAACAAAGGCAGCTAAAACAGAAGAGTTTATACTGTATGATTTCATTCATAAAAAGCACAAAACTGGCAAAACAAATTTATGCTCTTAGAAGTTGGGATAGTGGTTATCTTTAGAATTACAGTGACTGGAGATGAGCATGAAGGCATATCCTTGGGAGCTGGTATCCCTGGCAGCTGACTACTGGTTACAGGAGTAAAATTGGCTCAGTAGCTTTTACTCTTGCCCAGTAGCACATTCATACCTATCGCATGTCAATTAGTGTCTCATCGAGTGACACTAATAACTTAACCAAAAAAAAGAGGCCCTCCCCTTGTAACCAACACTGGGACGGCAAGATACTTGTTACAAAAGTCATGCACAGCTAACACAAACAGCCTTTTAAGTTCATTCCAAAACACAATATGTCGTCTCTCCGGACAATAACTTCTTCCCCCTCCTTGGCATTGCTACAAGTCAGAGTTCTCTGAGGTTTTTGTCTCATCAGCTCACATGGATTTCTTTAGCAGGAGAACCCTGATGTTTCATGTCCCTCAGTATCTCAGCCGAAGCTTGGGAAGGCAGCATACACAATTAGCCGTTGTAAGGGTCATCCTTATCCTCCACCAGGGAAGGCGGGGTGAAACCACGTCTGCTGGCAACAGTACCGCTGGCCCCAGGCACCTGTGCTCAAGACAGTTTGAACTTCGTGGCAAAGAGTTCAGGAAAGCTATGGCAGGGACATAGCTAGCCATTTTCTAGGAAACAGTAAGATTACAGAAATAAAATAGTTATGTGAGTAATAAAATGTTTTCCTCCTAGCTCATCTGCAATCAGGGTGGTCACGCTTTGCGGAGCCCACAGTTGAGAGCTCTGTGTCAAGTACAACCCAAAGATGGCAGAAGGGTTTTGTTATGTTTTTCTGTCCCCTAAAGTGACCACACGTTCACTAGAGAATGCATTTACGTCATCAAACTAGTGTGATTCTTAAACAGGGCACCAATCTTCCCTTTGTATGAGAATACTAATCAGATTCAGCTAGTTTTTCATTTTCTATCTATCTAAACACTGCCATATGTGAAAAAAGAAATCTCTGAAAACCAAGGGTATTTTACAAAGTTATAGCTCTCCTTAGGCCACTCTACTTTGTTATCCTATATAAACATCTTCTGCCATTATATTGTGTTATTCAAAACAATTTTCAGTGGATAATCCACAAATCAATTACAGACAAGTTAATTGCCAAAAGGGATCAAGCAACAAGCATTAGAAGACTAATATTTACAGGCACCATCCAAAAAATGTATGTGCTGGAGAAAAGATCAGTCTGGCTAGCTTTCCTTCCAATCCAAGATTTTACATGTGTATGGATTAATTCTGAAAATTGAAAATTCATCACATAATTACTCTTAGCTTATTACATCCATGTTTCAGGCAGGAATGTGGACATGTAACATAGACAGTGGACATGTAATGTAGACAGACACATCAAAAAAAAAGGTATTACTATATGACATACTACTGCTACTAATGTTTTTAAGTTCACTTATTTTTAGTTGGAGGATAATTACAATATTGTGTTGGTTTCTGCCATACATCAACATGAATTAGCCATAGGTATACACGTCGTCTCCCTCGTGAATCTCTCTCCCACCTCCTATCCCATCTCACCTCTCTTGGTTGTCACAGAGTACTGGATTGAAGCTCCCTGTCACATAGCAAATTCCCACTGGCTATCTCTTTTACATATGGTAACATATATGTTTCAATGCTACTGCTGCTATCAATTTTTAACTTACTTTCCATTTTTTGCTTTAATACCTTCTGAGGATTAGATGAAAATATTAATTCAAAATACACTGTATCCATTCAACCACATTATGTCTTTTGATTGGGCATTTAGTGTATTTACATTTAAAGTGATTACTGAAGACATGTTATTATTGCACTTTGCTAATTGTTTTCAGATTGTTTTTGTAGTTTTTGTTGTCGTTCCTTTCTTCTTTTGTTCTCTTCTCTTGTGATTTGATGCCTATCTTTATTGTTATGTTTGGATTCCTTGTGTGTGTGTGTGTGTGTGTGTGTGTGTGTGATATCTAGTATAGGTTCTTGGATCATATAAACTGCCTCTTCTCTTCCATCTCCTCCTTATATTTCCTTATGTTTTCTACAATAAAGGTGAGGCCAAGGCAAACTCACTCAAGAGATTGGAGTCTAATCTGATCAAGAACATGGTCAGTAATGAGGTCAGCATCCATACAGTTTCACCCACTTGGTGCAATGTGAATTACACCTTGTCTGCCTAGGACTGCAAATGCACCCGTGGATGTATGGTTCCTCAAGCAGAATCTCCCATCCCAATCCCTATTTTATTTTGTTTCTTATTTCTGCCTTCCTCCACTAGAAAATAAGCTTTATGAGAGCAAAGATCCACCCACTTTCCTTGTCATCACGTCTCTAATACAAGGTAAGCATTTTTAAGTGGCTAACAAAGCATCAGGCAGAGGGCTGTGCTAGAACCATCCACATGTGTGCTCGGTCACTCAGTCGGGTCTGACTCTTTGCAGCTCCACTGATTTGTAGCCCATCAGGTTCCTCTGTCCATGGAATTTTCCAGGCAAGAATACTGCAGTGGGTTGCCATTTCCTTCTCCAGAGAACCATCCATACTAGTTGGCCAAAGCAAACTATTAAATTTTCAGATATACTTCTAAGTTGGTTGTTGTATCTAATGAATATTAAAAATCAAATTATATAAACTTACAATTAAAAATTATGTTGAAAAGAATGGTGTTAAATCTTCAAAACTCATCACTTAATAATCAGACTACATTTTATTATTATCTACTTTCTTGTTGTCATGCGTGTCTATTGTACCATATATGCAATTTGGCATCTCTTGTCAAGGCTATACTTAGTGACCTCTGTGGCTTGAAATGGACCGGTGGGAGAATTTTTGCCACAGAAATCAGCAAATACTACAAACAGGCTTCTTTGGTGTTTTCACAGAGAGCTGGCTGTTAACATTTACCAGCATGCCACCGACCAGGCTTATCAATGGCATTGGACAATCAGCTTCTGAATGAATGTATTCATATTTTATCCAAATTCTGATTGCATTCGAGTGCTTTATTCATGGTCACGTTAGCTCGTATAGCGTGTGTTCCTCTAGCCCAACACAAAGCTTCTATTTTTCCGGTTCATTCCCAAGGCTTCTTTTTGGAGTGTAGCATGCGCATTTGTTGCTCTTGGAACATCTGTCTTTTGCATCAGATTGATTTCAGGTAGTCAACAGCTACAAAGGCCTTCAAGCTTTTCAGTGTTGGGTGATAGGTTTGAGAAGATGAACTCCAGGGTCTCTTCAGCTTTGACCCTCTGTTTCATGATACAGGGAAAGGAAGCAGAATGCTCCTACTCTTGTCAGGGGTCTAAAAACATTGGCAAATTGGCTCATTCATTCAGCACATATACATCAAGCATTTATTATATGCCATACACCCTTCTGGGTACCGGTTATACAGAGGTGAAAAAAGACAAAAATTGCTACCATATGGAGCTTAAATTTTGGTATAGATCAACTAATATTAATTTTACTGTTGTCTACATGCCAGGTATGACCTCTGACTAATGTACAATCCTCACACCCTCCCATTTAAAGATGAAGAAACTAAGGCAAACTGAAAAGAAACAGTTTGATTAATGTCTCAGAGCTGTAAAGATGTTGACATTCCAACCTCAACAACGTGACTGGACAGCCAACCAGCTCTCAACCTGTCTCCCCACCATGTCTTGTCAAGGTGAGGCTGTTTTTCTATGTGCAGGTTGCTTATAACATAATTGTTTTCTAGGTGAGCTGTTTTGTTCCTATTCTATAACCAAGAGCAGTTCCGATGTTAGTGAAGTAATTTACAAAAGAAGCATCAAAGAATTGATGAAACAGTAAGGGAAATATAGAAAATGCTATTAAAGAGGTGGTAGGCATGTACCTATTCCATGTAAAGGCACACAGGCCTTTTGAAGCAGACACTTGTATTTTCCATTTACAGACAGAGAATCTACTAAAGGAGGTTAAGCAATTTTCCAGTTAAGGAAGCAGCAGAGGGGTTTCCCTCGTGCCTCAGTGGTAAAGAATCCACTTGCCAAAGCAGGAGACACAGTTTGACTCTGGTCCAGAAAGATCCCACATGCCGCAAAGCCACCAAGCCTGGGAGCCACAACTACTGAGCCTGAGCTCTAGAGCTTGGGAGCCACAACTACTGAGCCTGCGTGTTACAACCGTTGAAGCCCCCGTGCCCTAGTGTCCCTGCTCTGCCACAAGGAAACCACTGCAATGAGAAAGCCTGCACGCTGCAACTGGAGAGTAACCAGAATAACTAGAGAAAAGTCTGTGCACCATCAAAGACAAAGCGTAGCCAATAAATAAACAAATAAAATTATTAAAAAAGAAAGCAGCAAAACTGGCATTCAAGTGTGGTCTGTCTGGCTCTAAAGCCAGTCTCCCTCCTACAACATTCCCCCCAGACCTTTCACAACGTGCGATGGTTGTTAAACATGTTGTTGTTATCATAATGACTGCAATGTGGCCTATAAGGAAACCATTTCACTCATGTTCAATTAAGCTAATATTACTCACAATTTGGAACATCATTAAGAATGTCATTCAATATTCAAGACAATGGCAGTGGAATAAATAGGTATGATGCAGATGAAGTTGACCTGTGTAGCTCAGAGAATCTTTTGGCTTCTCTGAACAGCTGGCAAAGGAGCAACATTCTGTCAGTAAAATAAAACCACAGGACCAATGTTTCTGCCCACATGAAATGAGTCAGAGGGAACTAGATGAAGCAAAACTCAGGAAGAGGAGAGAAGCACATAAATTCACTGATTAATTTCCTTTTTTCTTTCATAAGAAACATATTGTGATACTTCTGCTTACTACCACTTTAAGCCAATCTCAATTAGGTTAGAAGACTGTTCAGATATTATTTGATACCTTTATATTTTGGTCAATCATTAAGCCCTGTTCTACGCCAAATTACAAGGTATTCTTTAGAGGAAGACTCTGAGTTCAGTCAATGAGGCTAGTTAAGTCTATCAGAATGTCACCTCTTATTATAGAACTTCCATATGGCAATGAGATCTGATCAAGAAATGGGAGGTGAGAAAGTGACTAGAAATCGAGCCTCTAGGGCTGGGTTCAAACTTGGACATGTTTCCTAAAACTCTCTCTGCCTAGTTTCATCATCAATAAGATAAATACAACGCTAGTTCTCCTTATGGGGTTGTTTTGTAGGATAAAAGAAGATAACGTATTCAGAGAGTACTGGAAACACTGTCTGGCACATACTAAATCCCCAATACAATTTAGATCTTATTATTATTACTCTGGACTTCTGACCACATGTGGGTTGTATAGCCACTGATCTCCAAACCTCCACTTTTCCTCACATTTGGTGGTAATTATACCCATCGTCTTCAGTTCAGTTAAGTCGCTCAGTCGTGTCCAACACTTTGCAACCCCATGGATTGCAGCTTGCCAGTCTTCCCTGTCTATCATCAACTCCCGGAATTTGCTCAAACTCATGTCCATCGAGTCACTGATGACATCCAACCATCTTTTCCTCTGTTGTCCCCTTCTCCTCCTGCCTTCCATCTTTCTCAGCATCAGGGTCTTTTCCAATGAGTCAGTTCTTCACATGAGGTGGCCAAAGTATTGGAGTTTCAGCGTTAGCATCAGTCCTTCCAATGAATATTCAGGACTGATTTCCTTTAGGATTGACTGGTTTTCTCTCCTTGCAGTCCAAGGGACTCTCAAGAATCTTCTCCAACACCATAGTTCAAAAGCATTAATTCTTCGGTGCTCTGCTTTCTTTATAGTCCAATTCTCACATCCATACTTGATTACTGGAAAAACCATAGGTTTGACTAGATGGACCTTTGTTGGCAAAGTAATGTCTCTCCTTTCTAATATGCTGTCTAGGTATGTCATAGCTTTTCTTCCAAGGAGCAAGCATCTTCTAATTTCATGGCTGCAGTCACCATCTGTGGTGACTTTGGATCCCCAAAAGATAAAGTCTGTCACTGTTTCCATTGTTCCCCCATCTATGTCCCATGAAGTAATGGGACCAGATGCCATGATCTTAGTTTTCTGAATGCTGAGTTTTAAGCCAACGTTTTTAACTTTCCTCTTTCACTTTCATCAAGAGGTTCTTTAGTTCTTCACTTTCTCCCATAAGGGTGCTGTCATCTGCGTACCTGAGGTTATTGATATTTCTCATCTGAGGTTATTGATGTTTCTACCAGCAATCTTGATTCCAGCTGTGCTTCATCTAGCCCAGCATTTCTCATGATGTACTCTGCATATAAGTTAAATAAGCAGGGTGACAATGTACAGCCTTGATGTACTCCTTTCCCAATTTGGAACCTGTCTGTTCCATGTCCAGTTCTAACTGTTGCTTCCTGACCTGCAGACAGATTTCTCAGGAGACAGGTCAGGTGGTCTGGTATTCTCATCTCTTGTAGAATTTTCCACAGTTTGTTGTGATCCACACAGTCAAAGGCTTTGGCCTAGTGAATAAAGAAGAAGTAGATGTTTTTCTGGAACTCTCTTGCTTTTTCGATGATCTGATGGATATTGGCAATTTAATCTCTGGTTCCTCTGCCTTTTCTAAATCCAGCTTGAACATCTGAAGTTCATAGTTCACATACTGTTGAAGTCTGGCTTGGAGAATTTTGAGCATTACTTTGCTAGCGTGTGAGATGAGTGCAATTGTGTGGTAGTTTGAACATTCTCTACCTTTCTTTGGGATTGGAATGAAAACTGACCTTTTCCAGTCCTGTGGCCACTCCTGAGTTTTCCAAATTTGCTGGCATATTGAGTGCAGCACTTTGATGATTTGAAATAGGTCAACTGTTTCACCCTAAAAGCTGAATGAGATGAGGTATGGGATAGAACACTAAAAAGAGCAGATAGTAACATCTGTTACATTTGAAAAGCTTTTTTTTTTTTTTTTTATAATGCCACAGAATAGGAGGTACTAATGTGAAACTTAGAAAGTTACCTCTCAGCTTACTGATTTGTTGGCAGGAATCATTTAAGACTTGGGCTCCAGCCAGCACTTTCTAGTAGGCAAACTGAGGTTTACTCTGACAGCCATTGATGTGCTATACTTCAGTTTTGGTAGGAACAAATAGTAGCTAAGAGACCATATTCTCCAGCGGTCCCTGCAAATATCTTCTACCAAGAAAAACCCTCCAGATCAAAGTTGCAGATTTGAATATAACTTTCCAAGATGAGCTGAGAGGGATGATATAAAGTTATCTAGGGTTATTTGTTTCAGCCAACAGTCAATGATGTAGTATATCTCATGACCTCTATTAGTGTGAGGGGCAAGAAAACTAGCACTTACTTTGTTTTAGTCTGTGGGAGGTTAGTGAAATCACCTCTGCCCTGCACTGCTAGGCAGCTCTGATGGTGGTCTCTTCTATTGGGACAGCATCCACCCATAGTCACCCCATACAAAAATGTTCCTTTTAACATTCCTTTTTGAAAAGACGAAAGTTCTGTGATTTGTTCAGATTGGAAGACAAGACCATCTCTAGAAGAGTAACTTTCTGTTTCAAGTTTCTGTGAATGTTACTATAATTTTAAACAGTAACATTTTTAAAAAACAAAAGGTCCCAGAGTTCCCTTGGGGAATTGTCAGAGTCCTCCAACCTGCTAAATCCTAGCTCCTTGTTCTTTCTTGGCTTCCAAGATAATTTTCTTCCCAGTTTTTAAGGTACTACATTTAAACAGTACTACATTTAAACTATATTTAAACATGAGTCCATTCACTGATACTACTGTCTCAAATCTAACGGAAGCCCATCATTCCCTTCTCTCTCTCCTCTAAAACAGACATAAGGGGTATGGCTCTCATTCTAGGGCCACAGAGGAAAATCCATCCCTTTAGAATGTAATCCTCTTTTTCCGTCTCTCTCCTTTCCTGCATCAAGTCAAATTTAGCTTAATAAGTTATATGTTAATTATGTCTGGCTTTCTCTAAAAGTATTATTTTATCCACAAAAGGCAAGAACTCATCACTGTTGAAAAACAACTTTCAAATCTATTTTAAACACTGTAGAACTGCCTACGGTTGTACTTGGCAGGGATCAACACTCATTAAATCCATATGATTTTTGGTTACTTTAAAAAATCAAACTTTACAGACCTGGCTTTCCTTCAGCCTGAATGCCACAGGAGAGTGAAAACAATATCAGAGACAAATATTCCAGCTTAACATTAGAATATTATCGGTGTCATGCATAATATCCATTCAATCTTTCAAAGGAAAAACAAACACTCTACTAGACACATGTGAGAATTCTACAGAATATAAAATTATGTTTATTAAACAAAAAAAACTTATAAATGAGAAATTCAACCAAGAAATCTTGGCTAATGCCTCATTATGTCAGTTGCTTCAATAGTAGAATTATATCTAAAGCCTCTCAAAGGTCATGATAAGCTTAAATTACTTCCATGCTTTAAAGATCTCATATATTAAAAAATAAATTAACAAATACAAAAGCTCGGTTGCAAAACTGGGGGGTATCTTAAATGTTTACATCAAATAGATTAATACTTTTGACTCCAGGGATGCCATGCAATGAAACTGTCATTCAGAAGATAAATGTAGAATTTAAATGTGTGGGTGGGTACATGTCTATGTGGCTATGTGTGTGCATGTACATATGCATAAATACTGTGACTTGTGAATTTGAGTTGATGTGGTCTGATAAAAGTTTAACGTTACACAATAAACATTTTTTCCTCCACTGTTGTCAGTACACTGCTGGGACTGAATGCATACTCTTGTTTTTAGTACTAAGAGACCTCTGAAAATGTGAGGTCAGAGTGTCCAACTGCTGTCTTAGCCTCTTAACTTTCCATTGAACTCTTGGCCTGTGATAGGTCCTGATCATATCTGCAAGTTGATTTTTCACATGGAAATCCAACTCTCTTAGTTGATATTACTCAACTAAGTAATATGTTGAATAATGTCAACTAAGAGAGTGGTTGATATTACTCAACTAAGTAATATTTTGAATTATATCAACTAAGAGAGTGTATGTAGGAAGATGTTTCATCAAATATGCATCAATGATATTCCCCCTGCATGGAAAGGAGCCTCTGAACTCAAGGGAATTTTAGTCCAAATGGATAGAGAAAATAGGACCCACAGAACAGTGAAGAGAGTACATATTAACAATTAATTATTATTTGGTAAATTAACAATCAAATTAAAAGCAAATGAATGAGCAACAGAGTCTCTCAAGTTTCAAAAGAGACTGGTCTTTAATGGCTTTTCAGGATGTCATTCTCACCTCTTAAACTTGTTATGAAAGAAGGTTAGAACTACAACTCAGGGCATTTAAATATACAGAAAACTCATCCTTAGACATACCAGTGCTTGTTCTATTTTGGAAAGGATCATACTGACAAGAAAAATGAAAATATCTTTGGCAGACCAAGAAGGCAAGTTTCATAATATATCTGAAAATCACACAGTAGAACTTAAACTCTGCATTTCTCAAGATTTCTGAAAGTCTTTAGACAAACATGTTATTTCTTTTACCCTACCCAGCAGTTAGATATACATGATATTTGGAAACTTGTTATCAGATTTCAATGGTAAAGAGTTTCTAGAAGCCACCATCTATTGGAAATATGCACAGTAATGCTTTCATATCTTAAATAAGCATACAACTTAGCACATAAGAAGCATGAGATGCAAATAATAAGCATGAGAAGTGAATTCAGTAGAATGTAAAGTATATAGTAGGCATATAATTTCTCATGTTGAATCATTCTTAACTGTAACAAATTAACATAATTAATAAAAATAAATGATGTTTGTTCTGTTTTGAAGTAGAAGTAGATGTACTAGTACATCTAGTAGTAAGGGAATGCTATTTAAACCTTTAACTTCCATCTTTTATTTATCCCTTGTCAAAGTTTGCTTAGTCTTTGTCACTAGGAAAGATTATAATTTGAGTCTTTTTGATTTCATAGTTCCCTAAAAAATTCCAAGGGTATCTTTAATACTGTCTAAAACAAATAAGTAATTCTTGTGGATTATTTTAATCTAAACTTTGAATGTGTTTATGCAAGTAAATCCGAACACATTTGAATCAAAATTTAATGCATAACTCTAAACAGGCCTGGTGGTTCCCAGATACGTTACATTTTGTCTAAAGAAATTCTTGAAATGTTGCCTACGATTTCACCTCTATTTGCTACTGGTGAAATAGTTTGCAATGCTACAGACTAACCAATCAGAACCAAAAAAATGTGTGAAGGGTCAATCTTTTCTTTGTAAATATCAAGAATACTGAAACAAAAAGGAAATCAGATGTTTTTCTCAATGTCTTCTTTTTCTTTCCAAGTTATTTGGTTAAAATAAGTCTAACTTGGATGTAAAGCAAAGATGTCACTGACAATTTACTTAAGTCTTGAGGTCAAGATTTTTCATATATTTCTACAGAAAGCTTTGGACATAACAGATTAAGAACACATTCCCTTCTATTTCACGGTATCTAATTCCCCTTGGCAAAATTAAAACTCTGAACTACTATCTAGACCATAGAGATAATTTCTAATTTTTCATGTGAATAGGACCCTGAAACATTCATACATATGCAGAAGTGTTTTGTTGCTGTTTGTTTGCTTCTTGAACCAAACAAGAACCCATTCCTGATATTTCAAGGGTTAACCGAAAGTTAGTACGACAGAATCTGGCTGGTTATGTCCAATAAGTGGACTAACACACTTGTTTTCCCAATGCCAGTCACAGGAATGCTTTTCTAAGTTTACCATTTAACTCTCAAAATCAGCTTTTAGAATTAGTCAATTTCCTTCTGCTTCTGGGGGTTCCCAAATACCCCCAGCTCTGTTAAAGGTCTCATATTCACAGTTCCTATTCTGTATACTGCCCATTTATCCTGCCAACTGAAGGCAATCTAGGCAACAGAAGTTAAACAGATCAATACAGGGCAGGAGACTTCTTTTCAGGGGGCCTAGGGAGATGGAGGCTGATGAAAAAAATTCATCCCAGCCACAAAAAGGGAAGAACAATACCTGTAAGACTTTGAGAATCGTAATCTTGACTTGACTCTTGTGGACAGTGCTGGCACTGAGGCTCCCTGAGGGTCCCACACAAAAGCCATGTGTGAAGGAGGTGCCGGGGTGGCCGGAGACAGAGGCAAGTCAGAGTGGGGGCAGAGCCCTGGGGGCGGGGGGGCCCTGGAGGAGCAGGAGGCAGTTGTGGCCAAGGGCGGGCATTTCCTCTGAGCCTGCTCTGGGCTGCCAGCGAGGTGGCGGGCGGCTGAAGCACAGCTAGAAGAGATGGCCAGGACTTCCTGCCTCATGACACTTGCCCTTTGCGACAGAGCTTGCTTCACTCCGACTTTATCTCATTAATAATGTGAGAGACGCTCCCTTGCAAATTTGTTTTTAAATATAGTCCTGATTAAACAGCACGATCACATGCCACTCCTGGAAAGCACAACACACACACACACACACACACTATGAAAGGCATTATTGAAGTGGGTAAACCTTTATATCAAGTGTGAAGTTTAGGGAAAAACAAGGAAACAGAAGGCCTTTGTTTTTTTTTTTTTTAAAGTAAATACATGCCCATGACTGGGAAATTCGACATAGATTCACTCATTTTCACACAACTAGCTGCCAAATGTCATGTTTTTTATTTCAACTTCTCTTAGAAACAGGGATGAACAGTTATTAGTAAACCCTCCACAAGGATTTAACAGTCTCTAAATACCAGGGCCTCCCTGCAAGTCAGCTTGAGAAGAAAACAGACAGATCACTTTCAAGACTTTTGGCAGCTTTTCCCTCAAGGAGCTACTGCGTCACCTTGGAGAGTGAATTTAACGCGTGACTTCGACTATAACAAAGATCAATTTTCTTCTTCATTTTCTGTTCCTTAGAAACATTTCTTAACTCTATGATAAGTCCCTTAAAACAATCTTCTTTCAAATTAAACAAATGATGAAAGCCACACAGAGCCCTTCACACGTTTTACGAGTCCAACACATGTCAGCGAGGCATCTATTTCAAGACAGTGTGCTCCAGGAGTCCCAGGAACCCAGGGCCATCGTGGGTCCTCACGCCAAGTGCTATTTGATGTTAATAATGCTGCGTAATTCCATCAGTCCCTGTCTAAACACTGCCCTGCTGGTGACCTCAACTGTAAACCAAGGCAGAACTCCACTTTTCCAGGATAAGATTAGAGAGGTTTGGAATGCCCAGCAGTGATTTAACCCACTCTGGACTGGGCAAAGCTGATCAACAGTTGTGTTTGGTGATCATCACCACTTTGGCCAAATTCTGAGACCCCCTGAGAGCCCAATCTATCTCATAAACCCAAGGGGTCCAAAGTATTCTCACAGTTTTGGTAAAAGCTCAAATCGGTCAACACAACACTTATTTTAATGATGCCATCCAGCACATCAAGGGTTCCTGAGAACACAGGTTTCAGACTGGCCTTGGGGATGAGTGAGAGAGCACGCCTTTATGGTTCCACCTCTGTTATCTGACAATGGATAAAAGAGTGGGTGAGTGATAGCTGGCTGAGCAGCAGTGACCTGGGAGGAGCCAAGAGTGCAAAAGCAAACACATTCTCTCCGAAATCAACCAGCAGGATTTTAATGCTTCAGAAACTACATCTGTTTTTGCTTTTGTATTTGGATGCTCATTTCACAAGAGCAATATGGGTGGTCATCTTGGTGGTTGTCTTTGAAAGGACTGAGAAGGAGCCCATACTTACACCAGTTTGCATATCTCTGTGTGTTAAATACCACTATTAGCACTTCATTCCATTATTCTAATAAATTTCCGTGTCAGGAAAGCTCTTGGGAAATGCAAACATTTCTGGCAGAGTTGACACAGAGCTAAACAACTTGGTCTATAGTGGAATGGCTTCATCCGAGACTGAAGCCAGAGAGTGGAAAAAAAAAATTGGGAGTCTGGGTGAGGAGGGTGGATGTCCGTGAAAACTGTTTGCGGGTGGAAGAGCATGAAGGGAAAGATGGGGTAGACAGAACAAGCAAGAGAAAAGGAGGGAAGGTACTGGCAAAGATTTACTTTTGCACCTTCCATGCAATACAAGTGATCTCATTTTATTCAGTGGCACTTCAAATTTTGTAGATCAAAAAGTGTTACTGGTTTTTAACAATGACGGCTGCAGTCCATAAACACAACACTGGGGGCAGAAAAATATCATTTTCATTGTTATCCCAAATGCATTTGTCATGGAAAGATGGACCCTATCTTCCCATTCAGGCTAAAGACAGCAACAGGCAGGTATTTTGACTAAAACTCGTTTTTGTCCACTCTAATTTACTTTTGAAAAGAATATTCTGTTAATTGATACCTACATGATAAAATATAAGGGGATAATAATAATGCACGATGGAGGTGTTACAGAATGTCTCCATATTGAAGAGATGCAAAGTTGTCTTTTTCATTATCACCCAAAGATTTCTTTTCCCCCTCCGCTTCTCAAAAGCAGACATCCAGAAAAGTTAAACACCATCAAAACAACCGAACTACAAACGTGAAATGATAACCAGGAAAATGGAAACTTGGATCCTTTTTTTCCTAATACGAAATTAGATGAAGTTACAAGAAGTATCTGCCAGTGTTAATGTTATTTTTCTCCTTAAACAATTACTCACACTTCCATCTAATTTCTTTTGTATGCTGCTGCTGCTAAGTCACTTCAGTTGTGTCTGACTCTGTGCGACCCCGTAGACAGCAGACCACCAGGCTCCCCCGTCCCTGGGATTCTCCAGGCAAGAACACTGGAGTGGGTTGCCATTTCCTTCTCCAAGGCATAATCTCTGTTAGGTGACCAGGTCTCAGCAAGGTCACAGAAATACACTGTTTACTTCTGAGATTAATAATGAGCAAAGTTAAGCCTTGATTTTAATGATTTAAGTATAACCATTAATATCATTTTCTGGGACTAGCTAGTACTTCACAAACATGAGAATATAGAATAAATTTAGAATTTAGAATCGGAAACAATACAAAGGTTAAATAAGATATTTGTTAGGATGAATCTTTGCTGTCATTTATCTTTCAAGCAGCTATTTAAAACTTTCCCTTCTCATGTACTAAATGGTAGAGAAAGAGACGAAATATAAATCTTTTGAATATTTTAATTTCTGTCCTATTAGTAAGCATTTATTTTCCAGAAGAAGTTTCAGGAAAAGCATAATTGAATTTCAAGGAGAAATGTTTCATCTCTAAGACAAACTATTCTTTTGCAAGTTGGAAATTAAACTTACATCCCAGGGAAAATCAGATTCTTTAATCTAAACTTTACTTTCACCCAGTTGTTATTCACTTCATTCTTAACCTCCCTAAAATCTCAAGAAAATGTCTATCTCCTGCCAGTAATGTAGATCTTATGTTCTGCAGAGCTCTAAAAAAGAATCTTTGCCTCTTGAACATTTCTGCGATTTTTTCCCCCAAGATTCCAGATGTAAATGGCAAATTTAAGGCTTGATATTTGATACAAATTCAGAATTTCCTTTATAGGAAATAGCTTGTTGTTGCTTCTTTGTCACTAAGTCGTGTCCCACTCTTTTGTGACCCCATGGACTATAGCCTGCTAAACTCCTTTGTCCATGGGATTTCCCAGGTAAGAATACTGGAATGGGTTGCAATTTCCTTCTCTAGGGGATCTTCCTGACCCGGGGATTGAACTTGCATCTCCTGCATTGGCAGATTCTTCACTGCTGAGTCACCAGGGAAGCCCAGAGGAGATAGTTACTATGAATCAATTTTGAAAATTCTAATTTTAAAAGTAGGAGAATTTAAATATAATCATATAGCACTTATTTACACACCAAGTCACTACTGGAGAGGTAGAAGGGGAAGGTTTAAACTAAACTTCAGAGACACAGAGAGTTACATTAGTGGGGTTTCATGATGTTGAAATATGCTGCCTCAGGAAACCAGAGCCGACAGAGATATGGGTTCAGGATAATGCTGTATTTTGAAACAGTTGCTGGTTGCAGACTCAAAGGCAGCAGAGTTTAATGGTGGAAGCAAACAGCTTCATTTTCATGTTACCGCTTATCTCTGATAATAGCTTCATTATAACAATTCTATTTCCAGGGTGATCTGTTGCAAAAGAGCATGCGGAAAGTAAATTTAACAACGGGACTTAACACACTTCTGAAAACCTATTCATTCAGTACAAGTAACTGTGGTTTAAATAAGGCTTCTTATTACATTAATATACTATCATGATCAACTATCAATTATTATTGCAAATAAAAATGCTGAAAAATTATACTAACATTTTCTTTGAATTGCTTTCAAATAGTCATTCTAAATCTTATATGTGTCTACTTGATTCAGAGGTCAATCATTCCATATTCTGAAAGAAAGGAAACTGTTTTGAAACTTTTTTATGAGCTGTAATACAGGGGAGTGCTAACAGAATTGAGGGTAACCCATAGTCTTAAGAACATTAAGAAAGCATATTCTACATTTTAAGCAGCTTCAAATGTACCCTTTATTCATATATGTTCCAGGACACAAGTGGAAATGAAATGGAATTAAATAGCTAAAATTATTATTAATTAATTTTGTTATAGAAATTTCTAAAGCTTTAAAAAATATGTATAGTTGATTTACAATGTTTTGCTAGTTTCAGTTATACATATGCATACATCCTTTTAAAATATTTTTCCATTATAATTTATCACAGGATACTGAATATAGTTTCATGTGCTATACAGTAGGACTTTGTTGTTTACCCATTCTCT
Source organism: Antilocapra americana (assembly GCA_007570785.1). Taxonomy (NCBI): domain Eukaryota; kingdom Metazoa; phylum Chordata; class Mammalia; order Artiodactyla; family Antilocapridae; genus Antilocapra; species Antilocapra americana. The sequence continues at coordinate 4,606,250 of ML661338.1, read as the reverse complement.
ATGTAATAGTTTTCTTCCACTAAGCTCAAACTCTCAATTCATGCTCCCCCCATCCTTCCTCCCCCTTGGCAATACCAGCCTGTTCTCTAAGCTTGTGAGTTTGTTTCTGTTTTGTAGATGGGTTCGTTTTTGTCATATTTTAGATTGCAATATGAGTGATATCAGATGATATTTTTCTTTCTCTGTCTGACTTACTCCATTCAGTATGATAATCTGTAGGTTCACCCATGTTGCTGCAAACTGCATTATTTCATTCTTTCTTATGGCTGAGTAGTATTCCATTGTATATATGTATCTTTGTCCATTTGTCTGTCAATGGACATTTAGGTTGTTTCCATGTCTTAGCTACTGTGAATAGTGCTGCTATGAATATAGGGGTGCATGTATCTTTCTGAATTATAGCTTTGTCTGGATATATGCCCAGGAGTAGGATTACTGGAGCATATGGTGATTCTATTTTTAGTTTTTTGAGGAACCTCCAAATTGTTTCCCCTAGTGGCTGCACCAGCTTACATTCCCACCAACAGTATAGGAGAGTTTCCTTTTCCTCCAGACTCTCTCTAGAACTTGCCATTTGAAAATAGCTAAAATTATTAAGAGATAGAATACAATAAATGGCAAGATGCATGATTAAATATAAAATAAAGATAAGACTAAATTTTGAATCAAAATACTTTGTTAAACACTCAGGTTTTCTATCTACATGTTTTAGGAATGTTCTATCAATTTGGAAGATAATTAGGTCAAGCCCTTTCTATCTAATGAGGCTCTGAGTTCTTTCTAAACACTTGGGTAAGTGGGGGTGTGAGAGGAAAAAATAGGGAGGAAGATATCAGAGGGAAGGGAAAGACATTTTACGTTTCTTAAGTGCCTAGTAAGTGACTAACAAACTCCTAGGAGATTCTTTTTTTAAAGTAGTCAACACGAAATACTTCTAAAGTCAAATGCTTCAAAAATTTGAAATTAACATAGGCTAATCCCTTGAAATAAAGAACTAAGCATGATGTTTTTAAATGTGTGCAAAATCTTCTGGGGTCAGTAAGTGTTTGTCTAAATTTCTGTATATGACAATTCTAAAAGTCAGAAAATTTTTCTTTTCAGTATTGTACTCCTTCCTGATTGCAGAGTGAGGGTGAAAAAAAAGCCCTGCTTAGTTACTGACAGGTGAGTGCAAGGGTGAATACAGAACTTTATCTTGAAAGTCACTTCCTCCAGGAAGACTTCTCTGCTTTCCCAGACCAAGGGATGAATCCATAGCACTTCCTGCACTTCCTCTTTGTCACTATCAGCACATCTGTAATTACTTTTTCAGTGATTGGCTTCCCTGACCAACCTAAACATCATGAGGACATAAACTCTGCTTTCCCATTGCATCCCCAGTGCATATAAAAATAAACAAGTCACAATAATTCTTTTTAATGAATGAGTAAGTCAATCATCTCAGGACTTCTTGAAAATAAGATACCCTGACGGCCCCAGCAATCACCTATATTATATTCTTTTATGTTTTAAATAGCAAAAAAAAAAAAAAATTGCTGTGCGTAATTTAGGTGGGATTTATCTATTTTCTCTTTCCTTAGATGTACCTTCTGACGCCACACTTGTAGCAATCAATCAAAATAAAATAAAACGAATATTCGACCTAAAAAAAAAGGATACAAATGAACTTACTTACAAAACAGAAATAGAGTCACAGATGTAGAAAACAAACTTATGATTACCAAGGGGGAAAGGGAGGGAGAGAGATAAACTGGGAGATGGAGATTGAAGTATATACACTACTATATATAAAATGGGCTAATGAAGGACCTACAGTATAGCACAGGGAATTCTACTCAGTACTCTGTAGTAATCTATATGAGAAAAGAATATAAAAAAGAGGAGATATATGTATAACTGATTCACTTTGCTACACAGCAGAAACTAATACAACATTGTAAATCAACTATAATTCAATAAAAATAAATTAAAAAAAATAAAACAACAAGATCAGAAAAAACACTGTTGCTGTTATGATCAAATGAATTCAAGCCTGTTTCCAGACTTTTTTTTTACTTTTTTTTTTTTTTTGATGAAACACCATTGGGCAGGTATTCAGGGCAGCCAAGTTAGGGGGAATTACAGCCACAGTCGTGCTACGAACTTGCCATATGACCTTGAGCACTGTTGCCTGATCTTGTGAATTCAGTGTCTTATCCAAGTGAGAATCACTGAAAAAACTTTTTAAGATGAATGAATAGAATAATTTACAGAAAAGTTTTTGGAAAATGCCACCCTAAATTTTAGGAATTGCTACTAACGTCAGTAAATGTTTCAGAGAACAAGAAAACTATTTTTCATACTGCTAGAAACACTTACAGTTTTAAGAATTGTCCTCTAAAATGGTCACTATATGGGCATAGTAAGTTGGCTTATCATTTTACCAGTTACAGAAGATATCTATCTTCAGTTTTGATGGTCCTTTTCTCCCCCTCTATTTGAAATTTATCCTGTGTGTAAGGACAGAATATCTGGCATGTTTTAAAGATTAAGGCTATAGCAAAAATTTAATATTTTGTTTGCAAATTGAAAATTTTCTATTGGTTCTATTTAAAAACACCAAAAAAAAAAAAAAAAAACCCACACAAGTAGCAAAGAATTCTACCAAAGTTAGCTGATGGAATTTTTCCCAATTGTTCAAAATCCTGGCCTTCACCTAAATATAGAAACATTACCGTTTATTTTTTGAAAACTTATGGGGTCCTGAAGACAGGTTGTTTAATTGGAAAAGCATTCGCAGCACTGATTCCAACTCATGCTGCTCTCCTTGTTGACCACGCACCAAATAAGGGCAGAAATGGCCTCTTTCAGTTTTTTAGAACTATGTTAACAGACAAGAAAAGCAGTGATGGAATTACCAGGCAGAGGAACAAAACTGCTCCCTTGGGAGAAAGAAAAAGGACCCCAAATACCATGGATCTCTAAATAATAACAACCTCATGATTTCAACTTTGGCACTGGGACTTTTTTCCATGACACTGTTCAATATCTCGCTAAATCTGGATATCCACTTATTGGAGCCAATATTCATAAACCCTTCCATTTCTGGGCCCTTACCGCTGATATACCATCCCCAGAACCCCTTCTTCACCCTGACAATCTCTAAGTATTGACTGATTCTGTAAAGCAAATGTCATCACAAGGCTGGGGTTCTTTTTTAATTCTTTATTTCACTATGAAAATGGTGGTGGTTTTTAGTCACTAGTTGTATCTAACTCTTGTGATCCCATGGATTATAGCCCACCAGGCTCCTATTTCCATGAGATTTCCCAGGCAAGAACACTGGAGTAGGTTGCCATTTCCTTCTCCACGGGTTCTTCCTGATCCAGGGATCAAACCTGGGTCTCCTGCAAGGCAGGCAGATTCTTTACTGACTGAGCCACCAGGGAAGCCCTACTATGACAGTAACAACCACTTATTTGACACTCATGGTGTGGTAAGGAAGGGCTTACATGGGTTTCCCTGGTGGCTCAGACGGTGAAGAATCCACCTGCAATGCAGGAGACCTGGGTTCAATCCCTGGTTGGCAAGGTCCTCTGGAGAAAGGAATGGCTACCCACACTCCAGTATTCTTGCCTGGAAAATTCCAGGGACTGAAGAACTCCGTGGGCTACAGTCCACGTGGTCGTAAAGAGTTGGACACAACCAAGCTTTACAAAACTAAACTAATACTTCTACTTTCAAGGGCTTAACATAAGCTATAATATCCTTATAATAATATAGTGATAAATTCATTCTTATATTTATTCTGTTTTCCAGCTAAGGAAATGGAGGCTTAAAATGTTAGTCATTTGTCCATGTTTTCACACAGCCAATGAGTGGTAGATCTGAGATTAAAACTAAGGCCTCTCCAGTTGTAACGCCCAGGCTGTTAACCAGTATATGCCTAGATGATAAGTGAGCTAAGGGAGGAATGAGGGCAGGTCCCTCACACTGGAGAGTTAAGTCATGGAGGAAGCTTTGGATTATCACAGAAGGAACAGATAACAGGTACAATAGGGTGGGATGATATGGGAGAATGGCATTGAAACATGTTAATTACCATATGTGAAGTCAATCACCAGCCCAGGATTGATTCTCAGGGCTGGTGCACCGAGATGTCCCAGGGGGAGGGAATCTGGAGGGAGGAGGGAGGGGGGTTCTGGAGGGGGAGCATATGTAAACCCATGGCGGTTTCATGTCATTGTATGGCAAAACCAACACAATAAAGTAAAGAAAATTAAAGAAAAATAGTTGAATAATCTTCTGGTCTTAGCCAACTCACTGGTAGACATCACTGTCACTATTTCATAGATGAGTAGTCTGTGGTTCAGCGAGGTTAAGTAACTTGGCAGATATCACAGAAATTAATATAGAGGGAGAAGTGAGTCTAAGTTGATGTTGCCCATCTCAAATCTTGTCTTCACTGCAGCAGGCTTACCCAAGCTTTTTAAATTCCTAATTCTAGGAACAAGATTGGTCTGTAGGTCTCAGGTGGGACTGTAGGTGGGCCCTGAGTGTGCCCAACTGTGATAACTAGACAGAGAGGCAGAGAGAGAGGAGACATGGTAGGGTTTAGTTAAGACTTGAGAAGTGATATTATTAATATAATGTCAGCGTTTGTAGCACTGTGTAGCACTGTGTATTGCTCTGCATTTTCTCTCTGTATAGTTTAAATAGAAAGGAAATGTAAACACTTTTCAGTCCATCCAACCAATGTTAGCAATTCATTAGGAGCTAAAATTGAAATCTGGGTGTTTGAGTAACAGTGAGATAAAACAGTATATTTCTGTTACTTGTTTTATAAAAGGATGCATACAATTTAAGGCACCATTTTCTAGCTATCCCTCAAAACCACCTAAGACATTCGTAACAGACATTTGCACAGTCAGGCCATCACACGGCAAATACAGTGGGTTCTTCCTTCCCTCCCCTCTTCCCTTTTCTCTTTCCGCCCTTCCATCCACTCATAAATATATATTAAGCATCTACTATGTGCCAGGTGCCGCGCCAGATACACACTGGTGATTGATGGTGAACACAAGTATGCTCCTCTGACAGTCTAGTCTTAATATTATATCAGGCTGGGAGGGGTGCAGGAGAGAGAGATTTATAAATGATTTCTTATTTCATACTTAGTGTAGCTCAGTGCTAAGCGGCTAAGGATATAAAGGAAAAATGGTCCCTCTTTATACAGGCTTGTGACTGGGAAAACAGCTTACCTCATAAAAACCTGTAACCTCCTGTGGCTAGTGTTTTCCCAATCAAATATATCAATATTGCTCACAACATTAAAACTGACTGTTCCTTGGCATTTTTCTTTTACAGAAAATAGAATGCCATAAATAGGGCAATCAGCTCTGGAATATTCCAGAATGAGCTGGTTACAGATTTCTAAAACACAAACATGTGGAGACATATAAACCTTGTTTCAGAAAAATTGCAGAATATGTTTTTTTCTATATCAAAAAATATTTTTTTCCAAAATCATGCTATGAAAAATTTCAAAAATTCAAAAAGTTGAAAGAATTTTATAGTAAACATCTGTATAGACACCACTTAGGTTCTGACAGTAACATTTAAGAGCTGTTTCTTTAAAGATAATTATCATACTGGACTTGAGCAATGAGAACAGTACTGTTATAAGGAGATGCATCTGAAGAATTATTAATGGCTTTGTACCTGATGTTGAATCTAACATTGATGTCTCTGTGCTTTCATATTGAGTCTGTTTTATTTTATTTTGTTTATTTATTTATTTTCTTTACATTATCGTGTTGGTTTTGCCATACATTGACATGAATCCGTCATGGGTATACACACGTTCCCCTTCCAGAATCCCCCTCCCACCTCCCTCCCAATTCCATCCCTCTGGGTTATCCCGGTGCACCAGCCCTGAGCACCCTGTATTTAGCATCAAACCTGGGCTGGCGATTGATTTCACATATGATAATTTACATGTTCATATCGAGTCTGTTTTAAAGGATGGACTCTGAGAGAAAGACAATGTGTTTTTCCTATTCAATGACTATATCATAATAAATTTGAATTCCTGAACCTTACTAAAAAATGACTGCAAAGTAAAGGTTGAAGAATTGCTACAGGATTGTGAATTATCAAAATAAATATCCAGTTATGTGACAAAACTGTCAAACATGAGGTTTCATATGCCTTTAGTCCTAGGTAATATGTTTTCTGAATTGTTTCATACAGGTTAATTCCTAGTAAACTGTGAATTCCATCAGATGATTGGGAATATTACACAGTTACTGATATTGTACAAAATGAATTAGAGGAGCTGTTCAGTACCTGAGAACTGAAGTTTTTCTCTGGATTTTATTTTTTGTTTCCTTATATTTTTAAGTGAATATCATATCAATGCATCAATCTTAGGCCTAGTTTGTTATGGACAAGAAAGAGACTCTGTTTTGTTAAAAAAAGAAAAAAATTCTAATATCAATAAGTCTATTTTCACTTACTATTTATGATGTGTCTGCAGAAAAAGCTTGCTACCTTCTCAGGAATTTGAGATGCAGGTCAAGGTCAAATGACATCATAAAAGTGACAAAGGAAACTTTAGTCTCCATGAAACCAAAGAACTCATACAAATAATTACTAAACACTCTCTGCTCATCTTTGGAGTTGGATACTTGAAAAGAATCCAATCAAGAAGTAAGTGCTGTAGTGTCATCTGAGAAGCATTGGCTCCCAGATGCTCCAAGGACTGTGGGGCATCTCAGATTCAGAGACATGACTCTTCAGGTACAACTTATCACAGGGTTGAGTGAAAACGGCAAATATAGCCAAAAAAAGCATCGAGTGGCATTTTCAAGATCTTAGTGTCAACATTTTGTTAAAAGGGAATTATAAAGTTTGTGCATGTATACACACACACACAATATGTACACACACAATGGAATATTATTCAGTCATGAGAAAGATGGTGATCCTGCCATTTATGACAACATAGGTTTGCCCTGAGCACATTCTGTTAAGTGAAATAAGTCAGACAGAGAAAGGCAAATACTGAATTCACAAAAACAGAGAGTAAAATGGGGGTTACAGGGGCTGAGGGGTGGGGAACAGAGAAGATGTTACTTAAGGGTACAAATCTGCAACTAGTAGCTAAATAAATCCTGGTGTTCTGATGCACAGTACAATGATTATAAACAATATTATATGATAAACATTAAACTTTCTAAGAAACTAGATCTTAACTATTCTAGTCACAAAAAAAGAAATAGTAATTATGTAACATGAAAAAGTGCATTATAAGCTACTAATACTAGATAGAATCTAGTTATTCATGAAAGGTATTTGTCAATTAATAAAATTAATAAAAAATATACACAGAAATATTGACAGGGTTATCTCTGGTTAATAGGATGATAGGCTTTTTTAAACATTCTTTCCTGCAATGTTCAAATTGTCTACAGTGCATAGGGATTACTTTTTATAATTAGATAAAACTAAATATGCATTACTAAAATCCTTGAATACTCAAGTTTCTTTTTTTCCCACCAGGAGTGCTAGACTTTTAACTTGATTAAAATTCAATCAAAGGTAATGAATAAAAACTTTTGAATTCATGTTAAACATGTCTCATAGGTTACACATTGCTGAGATGTTAAAGGGTCAGAGAGAGAAGTACCAGAAAGCCAGAAAGCACACACGCCATTTAACATCTACGATGATATGATTTAAAATCAAATTAGAAGCAGCATAATGTGGTCTGCAGACATTTAACTAGAGAAGTCAGAGAAGTCTGCCTCCTGGAGGTAAAAGAGCCCTGGCCAGAAAACAAGCATAAAGAGAGGGACCAAGCTCTTTGCAGCTTTAGGGACCCAGCTCATGCCAGTCTGCAAGATAGTCTATGAAAAGAGCTAGATGTATGCCTAGCTCCCCCTTGTGAAGAGAGGTTTTCAGGACTCTTCTGCATTGCATTGTTTCATCTCCAAGTCATGTCTGACTTTTTCACAATCCCATGGACTGTAGCCCACCAGACTCCTCTGTCCATGGGATTTCCCAGGCAAGAAGAATTCTCCAGGAGATCTTTCTGACCCAGGGATTGAACCTGTGTCTCCTGCGTTGCCAGGTGGATTCTTTACCACTGAGCCACCAGGGAAGCCCACCAGGACTGTGCCTTCACCCAAAGAGCAAAGAGCTTCAATTAGACCTAAGGGCATTTGCTTAGCCTTAATCATCTGGGAACTGACTTCCTGTCTTTCCATACAGAGAGTGCATATGTGGTATCCCAGATTTGGTATCCTATTTCTCTACTATTAAATGTGTACACAAATATTCCACATGGCTGTGTTTCTTGACATTTAATGTTTTAAAAATAACTTCGCCAAGGTAGAAGATCAGCATGCATGTTTGTTCCCATTACTTCATAAACTTGCTCTCTTGCTCTAATGAATACTGTTTCTCCATCTGACAAAAGGCAATTGAATATTAAAAACTGAGGCTATGTTTAAAATCAAATATTGTCCATTCATCTTAAAAACAGAGAACCACTTAATTATAAAATGTTAGTATCGTTCTGAGGACCATTTGAAAATATACTAGTCACCTGAAACTTTACATGATAGTGACTGATGAAAAATACTACCCTTTCAGGCATGTGAGAATTCAGGACATTTTTTCTATGCTTGAATTAGCTCTTTACTTAGAATAGAAATCTTATTCATGTAAATGATTGTACTGATTTACATTATTACAGTGATTTGGGTAACTGCAGAGCAGGAAATGTTAAATTCTGGATGGTTCCTGCAAAAAAACTGAAATTACTCTGGAAGGTGATATAGAGTATGGCAAGAAGAGCTGTGTTTTATTTGACATATATTCTCATTCAAAATGAGAGAAAATGATTTGTTTTCACATTCAGTTGAACAGCTGGAAGTAAGTATAGTCTGTTTTGCCTGTGATTGGCTATCCTACCTAATTAATGAGGATCTCCATTATCTACTCACTTTCTTCCTCAAACTCATACAAAACATGTTTTTGAGCCTGGTAAGTGAAATAGTATGGCTGAACATACACTAGTGTTAAAAGGGTATAAAAAAAGAACAAAATAATGTCATTTGCAGCAACATGGACTCAACTAGAGGTTCTCACATTAAGTGCAGTAAGTGAGTGAGAGAAAGACAAATGCCATTTCACTCACAGGTGGAATCTAAAATATGACACAAATGAACTTACCCACAAAACAGAAACAGATTCACAGACATAGTGAACAGACTTACGGTTGCCAAGGGGGAGAGGAGGAGGGAGAGGGATGGACTGGAAGCTGGGCTGGGTAGACTCAAACTGTTACGTTTAGAATGGATCAACAACAAGTTTATCCATTAGTTCCCTGTGGTCCTAATGTATACCACAGGGAACTATATTCAATATCCTGTGATTAAACCTTGAGGGAAAAGAATATTTTTTTAAAAAAGAATGTATATAAAAAAGTAACGACATGAACACACTGCTGTATTTAAATGGATAACCAACAAGGACCTACTGTGTAGCACATAGAGCCTGCACAGTGTTACGTGGTAGCCTGGATCGGAGAGGGCCTTGTGGGACTGAGTCCCTTCGCTGTTCATGTGAAACTATCACAACATTGTTAATCAACCATATCACAATACAAAATAAAATGTTAACAAGCAAAAAAGTAACAACAATACCAGAGGGTGGCTTGGCATGCCCTTTGATAACTAGTTTCTCTCAAGTAAAAGTGAAAGTCACTCGGCCGTGTCTGATTCTTTGCCACCCCATGGATAATACAGCCCATGGCATTTTCCAGGCCAGAATACTGGAGTCGGAGGCTGTTCCCTTCTTCAGCGGATCTTCCCAACCCAGGGATTGAACCCAGGTCTTCCACATTGCAGGTGGATTCTTTACCAGCTGAATCACCAAGGAAGCCCAAGAATGCTGAAGTTGGTAGCCATTCCCTTCTCCAGGGGATATTCCCCAGTCAGGGATCGAACCCAGGTCTCCTGCATTGCAGGCAGATTCTTTACCAGCTGAGCTACCAAACTACCCCAAATAACATAGAAAGGAAAAACAACATCCTTCCTATGCAAATGAAGATTCAAGACAAGTTCCCAAGACTCCCTTCTTTCCAGTCAAATTGTCATCACTCCTTGGGCTACTACTCTCTAGACATTTTGCTGTGGCCTCTGTTAAAATCTCAGACTGTTCACTGATGAGCACCACCATGTTTACATGGAAAAAAGAACACGAGGTAGAGAATGAAGGAACAAATATATGTACGAACCAACCCATACTTAGGGGTGACCCGTGACTTTACACGGGCTTGTCAAAGACCGACACCTCCCAGCTATATCTCCATCCCTGACATTTTCCCTGTTTTCAAATTAGCACGTTTTCCCCCTTTTTGGACATTGACATTTGGACATATAATAGTCTTAGGTTCAATTGCTCCGAGGCTGGCATGCTGCAGTCCACAAGGTCGCAAAGAGTCAGACACAACTGAACAACTGAACTCAACTGAACTGAGATGCGGCAAAATATTGGCATGGATACTTTATTTGGAGAGGTGGCAGGGATGTAACTGGAGGAAATCGGAGGTTGGAAAAGTGGGGCATGGAGGGACAAGAATCAATGATGTGTGCATCAATGAGCAGGTGATCACGGTGAGTACATGGAAACCCACCTTCTTGGGGTCTGTTTTGAGCGACTGTATACACACATCTTGGGTTCGCCCCACTGAAGCATGTGAAATGTGTGGTGTATAAGCATACTCTGTTCTTTAAATCTCTGAGGATAGACCTGGGAGTGTTTAGTCACAAGCCCTCTGGGCAGCCCACACACAGTCTAGCGAGCTCCTTTGAACAGAAAAAGTTCCCAGCTGTCTAATGAGAGGTTGATGGAGCGCGCTGGCTCTGCTTGCCACAGAGGCAGGTGGACTCTGGGGTGGGTCCTGGGGGAAGGGGCCAGGGCTTGAAGCCTCTGCCCACAAATATGCCTCTCCGTGCCCACACTGAATTTTAGTTTGCCATTTCAACACCTTACCACTAAATCTGTTTTCCTTGTCTTTCCTCAACTCAGCAAATGAAAAGTTTTTGTGGTTGTTTTTTAATGTTCTCAGGTCCAAACCCTTGAATCATCTTCGACTCATTTCTTTTTTTCTTTCCCCACGTGAAGATCCATCATCACATACTGTCAGCTCTGCTTTCAAACTGGAGCCAGAATCATCTGGTCACTTGGCACCACTTCCACTGCCACCATCCTGGTCCGGTCACCATCGTCTCTTGCCCAGACTACTGAAGTGGCTTCCGGACCATTTTCTTCCTGCTTCCATCCTCATTCCAAGCCTATTCTTCTCAGAATACTCAGAGTGATTCTTTGCAAATGTACGTCATTTCTCTGCTCAAAACCCTCTTCTGTTTCCCACTTCACTTGGGATAACATCCAAACTCTTCATCATGGCTTACAAAAGTCCTGTCTGACCACCCTAATCTCTTTTCCTTCTTCTCCTCCTGGCTTACTGGGTTCCACCCAGTAAGTGGTTTCACCCAGGAACCACTCTGCTTCTTGAACACAATGTGCTCGCTCCTACCTCGGGGCCTTTGCATTTAGTTATTTCTTCTCCCAAAAATGCTCTTGCTTCAGACATCAGCATGGTCCTCTCATTTTCTTAAGATCCAAATGTCAGTTTATAACAGAGATGGCTACCCATTCTGACTCTTCAATCTAAAATAGCACTGCTGTCCCTCTCGTTTCTTGACATGGTGTTGTTTTTCTTTACAGAACTCATCATCATGACTGTATATTTTGTATATGTATTTTACAACGTCTATTCTCCGCCAAACACAAAATGAAATTTCATTAGAACAGAGACTCAGCTTTGTTTACTGCTGATACCAGCAACTAGAATAGGGTCTGTTTGTGGTAGGGGTTCAATATATATTTGCTAAGTGGATGAATTCACTGATCTGACAGCCATTTGAGATAAATATTGATAGTTATCAGTCAATAACTACCTGTCACTGGCACTGTCCTATGACAAATTTATACAAGCAGCCACTACTCTTCAGAAGCATAATACATCAAGTGCACAAGATGACAAGCTGTGCCCCTTGCATGGTAAATCACTAGAATTTGGAGGGGAGATTATTATGAAGAGTGGTCGTTAGGAAAAGGTAGAGAGAAAAGATTTATACTGGATAGTGCAAAACTTTGAATGTTTTGTTAGGAGTGGTACCTTTGTTCTATGTAAAAGCAAAGAATCATCAAAAGTTTCTGAACAAGAGAGTGAAATAACAAAAGCAGAATTTTAGGGCAATGGATGCTGACTCTATTCCACAAGGATTTGAGCAAGGAAGACTGGAGCCAGGAGATGAATGAACTTTTCCACTTCAAATCCTCATTTATCTCAACATCGGAGATGTTGGCACATATAATGAATATAGTTTGTTTTTTTTAAAACCCAGCTTCATTCAAGTTAGTTGACATACAAAAAGCTGTATATATATAAAGTATACAATTTGATGAGTATGGATACCTACATACACACACCCATGAAACTGTCCACATAAATAAGGTGATAAATACATCCATAATCTCCAAAAGTTCCCTTGTGCCTCTTTGGTTTCTGGATCTGTGCTTCTTTTCTAGGACCTAATGCATATGGTAGTCTTCCTTTTTCTGAAATTGTGCTGCCAAGAAAAAGAGTGCTATATGCTCTGTGTTCTACCTGGCTATGAACTTCCTGGGGCCACGTAATCTGGGGATTGCCCAGCGCAGGAGGAACTAAATAATGTATGTTCAATGAATCCCTCACACCTCTTAGAAGTCAGACCCCAGGAAAATTTCATTATTTTGTTTTAAATTTTGCTATTCCTTCTTGTAATGAATATTTAATTCTGCTTTGTTCAAAATAGGGTTAAAGGCTTCTCTATTTCCTTTGGTAATTAGTTTATATAAGCCAAGTTATCCATTTCCTCACCTACCCATGGACAATAGCTGATGCTTAAATGTTCACAACTTTGTTTGAGCTTGATATGTATGATATATGTTTTTACATACTGATATATGGGCTTTTCAGGCGGCTCAGTGGTAAAGAATCTGCCTGTCAGTACAGGAGACACAGGAGTCCTGGGTTGGGAAGATCCCTTGGAGGAGGAAATGGCAACCCATTCCAGTATTCTTGCCTGGGAAATTCCATGGACAGAGGAGCCTGGGGAGCTATAGTCACGGGGCTGCAAAGAGTCTGACACGACTGAGTGCACACAAATGCATACTGATTATTTATATATAGGTGTGTGTATCAGTGTATATACATATATATATGTATATGTTTATGCATATATAAGTATATATAAACTAGTATCATTTAAGAATATAAACTAGTAAATGTCAGTGTCTAGTATATGTTTGTGAAAAATTCCAAATGATTGATTCTATCAGTTTATGTTAAAAGTCAATTTAGTTCAAAAGTTAAAAATAAAGAGAAAGTTGTATATAGAGAAAATTAAGTCCTAAGGGTTGTGTGATGCTATTAGGTAGTCTCAATTCCATCTTTTAACTCAGTTCATCAAATTATTCTCCAGGAAAACATGTGAACATGGCTCTCAGTCTCCTAAGTACTAGGATTAAAAGCTCCAAGAAAACTCACAGAATCCATAGTGAATGAAGCAAACAATTATTCCATATAGCGCAACCTTTCATGCCTGTGCTCATACTATGTTCACACTTTCAGATACCCTCTTTTTTACAGAATTATTTACTACAGTCAACATGCTACAACTAAGGTATCCTTTTATAAAATAAAAAAGATAAAATATGTATTTTTAGTAAGAAATTCATGCTACTAAAAATGTCTTGAAGAAAAGCTCACCTGACAATGGTGTCAAATTTGTGCTTGTGACAAGATTGTGGTGTTTTTGCCAATATTATTTATGGGATTTCTTTTGATAGTCTATGCAAAGCCACTTCTCAGGGACTGTATGCTCAGGGCAAAGTCCAGTTTAACATCTTTCATTCTCCCGTTTCTATCTTTAGCCCCTCTCCATAGGCACTGTGAAATTCATTAACAGGGAAAGGCCAGGGGACCAGGCAGACTGTGAAGGGAGGAAGGATTAGAGGAGGGAGGGAGGGAGGGTGTGTGTGTGTGTGTGTGTGTGTGTGTGTGTGTGTGTGTGTGTGTGTGTGGGGGGAGGGTGTGTGTGTGTGTGTGTGGAGGGAGGGTGTGTGTGTGTGTGTTTGTGTGTGTGGAGGGAGGGTGTGTGTGTGTGGAGGGAGGCTGTGTGTGTGTGTGTGTAGGGAGGGTGTGTGTTTGTGTGTGTGTGGAGGGAGGGTGTGTGTGGGTGTGTGTATGTGTGTGCCCGCGCACGCAAGCCTCTTGTAAATGTCCTGATTTACCACAGTCTACACAGCTAACAGAAAAGTTCTTGGCTAAAACTTAGCACCCCAGGCCTTTCTAGAAGGCTCTTCTTTCCTTGCTGGTCTTCCTTCCCCCTTACTGCCAAGTGCACTAGCAACTCAACCGTAACACAAAAATCTGTCCTTACAGGTCTAACAAAGTGACTCTACTGATGTGTCTGCCTAACAATCAATAATTCATTTAAATGCATTTTCTGATGCATAAAATAATATTTTTCTTATAACTGGCTGACTTTTACCAGCATTGACCTAAAAATCATTCCCCCAAAAAGAGCTGTGAGAATGCTGAAATAGTTTTCTGTTTGAGCAACATTTATTTTTTATGACTATATAAATGATGAATAGAAAAGCTGAAAAATGAAGCCAAGTTGGAAAATGCAGAAAAATAAAAGAAAAGAAAGATCAACCATAGCCAGAGGTAATGATTGTTAAGTCATGTAGCTCATTTTTCCTTATCTTTATATGTATGTACATATATAATGAATACCTATGCATTAATTTTAATATTCAATTCAGATTTTAGTATACATGATTTTGGATTCTGCTTTGCTTTTAATGTTATACTATAAGCAACTTCCCCTATCTTTAAAGGTACTTGAAACTGTTTTTAATGGTTGATAAGATTCTATTTTCTAATATCAAAATTTATTTAAACATTAGTTTATTTGGCAGAGTTAGATTATACAAAGGTTTTCAATATTATAATTTCATGGTGAATATCTTTAAAAATAAATCTTTTTAACATTTCAGATTACTTTCCTAGGCCAAATACCTACAAGTAGAATTACTAGGTTAAAGAAGAGTAGTATTCTTGGAGCTTGAGCCTCCTGATGATATCTAATCATCTTTATGAAATAAAAGCCTCAACTGAGTTCAAAAATCATGTGCGTTATTTTATTGTGACTTTTTTTAAGGATTTGTAAAACACAATATAATCGAATATAACTTATTTATTACAAAGAGGACTCTCACCACATAAAAATTAGTCAGAACCTAGGGCAATCAAAACATGATTCTTCTCTTATAAAATGGAAAATATTCTGCCATATAAATCCTTAATTTTGGCCACATTTTATGAAAAGTCCAAAAGCAAGCTAGCAAAAAAACAAAAAGAGGACATATGGCTATTATTACAGCAACACAGAGTTGGTCAACCACTTCAAGTTCCTGTGGCTGGTGAGGTCACTGGAGCTGCAGGCCGACATTTCTGACAAATTATGCACATTGAGGTCACAGCACTTGACTTGAGGCAATTTTTCATGATTGTAGAGTTCTGTTTACAAAAGGTCCTTGACTTAAAAATATCCTCTTGTGCCCTCTAGTGTTTAAATCCATCCAAACTTTCCAGAAGTTTATAACTTATTTCTAAACTGGAGCTGAATGCCATTTCATTCCTTTTTATACCAGGGGTTTATCTACAGTAGAAGGTGGCCAACATATACACTATTCCAAAATTTTCAGATTACTTAAAACTTTTCATTTCATTTCATTTCAAAACTTACCACAGGGCAAAGCCTACCCATCACCTGTATTTGTAAATAAAGCTTTATTGAAACATACTATGTTCATTCACTACATTTTGGTCTGTGGATAGCTATCTTTGTTTATCGTGGCAGAGTTGCATCACAGAGACATTATGTCCTGCCAAGTATAAAATATTTACTACCCAGCTCTTCACAGAAAGATTTTACTGATTTATCTCTGGATTAAAGAATCTCTCTAACACAAAGTAGAAGGGGAAAAAAAAAATCATGTATTTTTCTAATGCTGTCATGACATTTTACAAAGTCTTTTAATTCAATTTCTTTCCATCAAGCTCTGAAATACTAGTTTAAAACAGAGTAGCAGCCTTGTCAATTAGCTTTTTGGTTCAAGTACCAAATTTACATCTCCCCGGTGAAAATGTCTGCACGTCTACTCTAAGTGACAATACTGACTCCTTCTTGTGGACTTTGATATTGATATAATTATATCAATGAGAACAGAACAAGATCAAAGTTCTTTACCCACCAGGACTGAGGGCTCAAGAATTCTCTTGCCTCCTAAGCTACATCATTTCTTATTGATTAGGAAGACCTTGGAATAGTACTTTTAGTGACCTATCTCTCTTTATTTTTAGACATTTAATTCTAAGGCTTACAGTCCCATTTATAAACAGGCACGGTATTTCTAGAATAAAGCAAACATATTGTTTAAAATTAACATGGCTTTTACTTCAGCTTTATGCTTGATTCAGATCTCATACAATCACTTCTTCATACATGAATAAAACCATAATGTACAATAATAAGACCACAGTCCTGTATGGGCAACTTATCAGGCTACCTTCCTCCCCTAGTACAGATGTCTAGAACAAAGCCCCTCTGATATTTTATATTCTCGTTTGTGTCACTAGATTTACTGAAACTTCTTTCCTATCAGAAATGGTTAATTATAGTTCATTAGAATTTTTTTTTCACATGGTTTTCAGGGAGTGGATATATTTCACTGTTTTTTAATTTAAAATTTGTCTTCTGGTTCAAAATGGTCATAGACATTTCTTTTTCAAAGATATACATCAACAATACCCTGGCCAGAAATTTTGTATGATAACAGAAGAAAACACAACACTAAGTAGTTAGAAAAGTAAATGAAAACAGTCTCTGGCTGATTGCCTCTGCTCATGAAAAAGCATCTTATTTTTGTGACAAGCATTCATGGTCATTGCAGATTACATGCCTAGACCTGAAGGCTGCTGTCCTTCTCAGGCTTATAGTTTCTCAGTGATTTCATATTATCTACTCTTCTATCCCTCCCACTGCCAATATACTCTCTGTCCTTGTATCTGACATAGAAATAATTTAAACACAAACGCCAAAACAAATCCTGAATAGACTCCATGGAATCACAAACTTAAAACTCTTAATCAGATAACTTAAAGCCACAATGCCACCTTTCAAATATTGATAACAACCACCACCACCACAACAGAATGCACAGTGAAACATATTATCTTTTATGTTCAATATTAAAATCCATTAAAATAAAACTCAGGAAAAAAGTGACACCATACCTCTATTCCATAATCAAAATAATTTCCAAACTTACCTGCAAAAGGAAAAAAAGAAAAAGATCAGTAAATCTCAAATCAGAACGAATTGTAATTCTTTTATCTTTGGTAAATTAGACAAATTTGTCATCATAAATCTAGTTAACCCTTAATTATCACCATGTGAATTAATCTCTGTAAATAAAGTTTTCTAATGTAGCTTTTTGTAGATGCCAACAGGGCTCACACAGATGTCCTCTAAGGCCAATTCTCTTCATGAATAGAGACCTTTTCCATACATATCTGAACCTAGTAGATGAGTTTTAGAACACAAACTTAAATAATTCCCTGGACCCAGGATATTTATGAATTATAAAACATATTCTGGGAGTCAAATATAAACAATGGGGAAAATGCTTCAGAATCAGACCAATCTGTCATTAAATCCCACTTCTACAGCTTGACAACTCAAGTCGTATGCCCCCGTGAGACTCAGTATTCTCTTCTGTAAAGTGAGGACATTATATTTACCAAGTTAGACTATCCTGAGCATTAAATGAGGTCATGTTGTAGAAGCTCAGTAAATATTAATTTCCTCCTTGACTTCATGCAACCTTTTTATGCCTCTACTTGCAGAAGGATAGGTGTTTGGTGCAGTACACAAGGTATGAAAGAGCTTTAGGCAAATTAAAATGAAAAGAAAAGATAAACAAAATCCACATTTTCCCATCTTCTTGGCATTGTGAACAAGTTTGGCTTACATGAAATATTAGTCTTCTTTTAAATGCTGAGAAATGTATTTCCCATTGTACGTTTAAGCATCAGACTCAGAGTTCAAACCATTAACTGAAAGTATAGCAGTCTTTAGCACAGCGTCTATGTCCCATTAACGCATACTCTGACCCTGTTACTGTCTCTTTCTCATTGCAGAATTATGAGTCTTCTCACCACTTCTGGGAACACTCAGGCTGCTCCTGCCTCAGGGCATTTGCACTTACTGCCGCCTCTACCCAGGAATCCAAACTGCGTAGCCTTGTCCTTCAAATCTTATTTCAAAGGGCCTCTTTCTCAATGAGGACTCATCTGACTTCCGAACCATACTCTTGGTCTTACTTTTAGCTTCCCTTCCTTTGCACTTTCTTTCCCCAGCACTTGTAACCTTCTAACATATAACATAACTGGTCCTAGCAAACACCCTCTTCCAATAACACAAGAGAAGACTCTACACATGGACATCACCAGATGGCCGACAGTGAAATCAGATTGATAATATTCTTTGCAGCCAAAGATGGAGAAGCTCTATACAGTCAGCAGAAACAAGACCGGGCGCTGACTGTGGCTCATATCATGAACTTCTTATTGCCAAATTCAGACTGAAATTGAAGAAACTGGAGAAAACCACTAGACCATCCAGGTATGACCTAAATCAAATCCCTTACGATTATACAGTAGAAGTGAGAAACAGATTAAAAGGACTGGATCTGATAGACAGAATGCCTGATGAACTATGGATTGAAGTTTGTGACACTGTACAGGAGACAGGAATCAAGACCATCCACAAGAAAGAGAAATGCAAAAAAGCAGAATGGCTGTCTGAGGAGGTCTTACAAATAGCTGTGAAAAAAAGGGAAGTGAAAAGCAAAGGAGAAAAGGAAAGATACACCCATTTGAATGCAGCGTTTCAAAGAATAGCAAGGAGAGATAAGAAAGCCTTCTCCAGTGATCAATGCAAAGAAATAGAGGAAAACAACAGAATGGGAAAGACTAGAGATCTCTTCATGAAAATTAGAGATACCAAGGGAACTTTTCAAGCAAAGATGGGCTCAATAAAGGACAGAAATGGTATGGACCTAACACAAACACAAGCTATTAAGAAGAGGTGGCAAGAATACACAGAAGAATTATACAAAAAGATCTTCATGACCCAGATAATCACGATGCTGTGATCACTCACCTAGAGCCAGACATCCTGGAATGTGAAGTCAAGTGGGCCTTAGAAAGCATCACTATGAACAAAGCTAGTGGAGGTGATGGAATTCCAGTTGAGCTATTTCGAATCCTGAAAGATGATGCTGTGAAAGTGCTACACTCAATATGCCAGCAAATATGGAAAACTCAGCAGTGGCCACAGGACTGGAAAAGGGCAGTTTTCACTCCAATCCCAAAGAAAGGCAATGCCAAAGAATGCTCAAACTACCACACAATTGCACTCATCTCACACACTAGTAAGGTAATGCTTAAAATTCTCCAAGCCCGGCTTCAGCAATACACAGACTGTGAATTTCCAGATGTTCAAGCTGGATTTAGAAAAGGCAGAGGAACCAGAGATCAAATTGACAACATCTGATGGATCATCGAAAAAGCAAGAGAATTCCAGAAAAACATCTACTTCTGCTTTATTGACCATGCCAAAGCCCTTGACTGTGTGGATCACAACAAACTGTGGAAATTCTTAAAGAGATGGGAATACCAGACCACCTGACCTGCCTCTTGAGAAACCTGTATTCAGGTCAGGAAGCAACAGTTAGAGCTGGACATGGAACAACAGACTGGTTCCAAATAGGATAAGGAGTATATCAAGGCTGTATATTGTCACCCTGCTAATTTAACTTATATGCAGAGTACATTATGAGAAACGCTGGGCTGGAAGAAGCACAACCTGGAATCAAGATTGCCGGGAGAAATATCAACAACCTCAGATATGCAGATGACCACCACCCTTATGGCAGAAAGTGAAGAACTAAAAAGCCTCTTGATGAAAGTGAAAGAGGAGAGTGAAAAAGTTCACTTAAAGCTCAATATTCAGAAAAGTAGATCATGGCATCCGGTCCCATCACTTCATGGCAGATAGATGGGGAAACAGTGGAAACAGTAGCTGACTTTATTTTTCTGGGCTCCAAAATCACTGCAGATGGTGATTGCAGCAATGAAATTAAAAGATGCTTACTCCCTGGAAGGAAAGTTATAATAAACCTAGACAGCATATTGAAAAGCAGAGACATTACTTTGCCAACAAAGGTCTGATTAGTCAAGGCTATGGTTTTTCCAGTGGTCATGTATGGATGTGAGAGTTGGACTATAAAGAAAGCTGAGTGCTAAAGAATTGATGCTTTTGAACCATGGTGTTGGAGAAGACTCTTGAGAGTCCCTTGCACTGCAAGGAGATCCAACAAGTCCACCCTAAAGGAGATCAGTCTGGGTGTTCATTGGAAGGACTGATCCTGAAGCTGAAACTCCAATACTTGGGTCACCTCATGTGAAGAGTTGACTCACTGGAAAAGCCCCTGATGCTGGGAATGATTGAGGGCAGGAGGAGAAGGGGACGACAGAAGATGAGATGGCTGGATGGCATCACCAACCTGATGGACATAGGTTTGGGTGGACTCTTGGAGTTGGTGATGAACAGGGAGGCCTGGTGTGCTGCGATTCATTGGGTCTCAAAGAGTTGGACACGGCTGAGGAACTGAACTGAACTGAACACATAACAAAATTTACATTTATCAAATATTCCTGACCCTATATAAGCTACTCAAAGCAGGGGCTTCTGTCTGTATCATTTCCCTAGAACCTACAATGATCAAAGTGAAACGAAAGTTCCTCAGTCATGTCCAACTCTTTGCAACCCCATGGACTATTCAGTCCATGGAAATTTTCCAGGCCAGAATACTGGAGTGGGAAGCTGTTCCCTTCTTCAGCGGATCTTCCCAACCCAGGGATTGAACCCAGATTTTCCACATTGCAGGTGGATTCTTTACCAGCTGAGCAACAAAGAAAACCTTACAAGAGAACCTACAGTAATGCCTGGTAAATAGAAAGTATTCAAAAAACACTGGTTTAAGTAATGAATAAAGCATTCATAAAAGAGACAAATACAAAAATATAAATAATACACATATAATTACGTTTTTTATTTATATATTTTATTCACAGGTTTTAAAGGTTTTATTTGTATATTTATTATACATGTGAATATTTGTATATTTATCACATTTATGAATATAGGACATACAATTCATTTTTTAGCTAGAAGTAAATCATTTTACTTTTAATTAATTTTGAAGACAGATATTGTAGTAGTCAGTAAATCTGTTGTCTAATATTTCCTCCTACCAGGCAAAAGTAGAATCATGTAATCCTCTGTGGTTGATTAGGGCCATATGACTGTCTCCGGCCAAAGTCATGAACCCTAAGTGGACAAGCTCGAACTGATGGTGTGAGAACCTCCAGGCTGTCCTCTTTCTGCCAAAGTCTGAGATGGCAACTCTCAGACAGCCTCTGTCCTGGTGAGGTAGCTACCTCCTATGTACTGGGGCAAAAAGCCAACGTTTGTTGTTACAAGATTCAGAGGCTACTTGCTAAGGCAGCTTGACTCAACCCATTTTGATGAATAGAGAAATTATGCATATATTATTAGCCAATTACAATCAAAGGCTTATTAAAAATTGTACTACCTGTACCCATTCTGAATGCCCTTTCACAAATCATTGTGTTTCTTCTGGTACTTAATTCCATAATTCTAAATAATATGTTTATGTTGTTCTTTCATGATTCTGAAATTTTTAGCTATCATCTATTAATTTATTGAAATATTAGTTTATTGGTTTATTAGATATTAAACCATTAATATATTATAGAAATATTTAATTCTCTTTGATCTCCCTTTACTTCTTTCATCTAGTTAAATCACAATTTTCAATTAAATTTATAATCACTATTTGTGTATATTTACTATATAAATCTTACTTACTACTTATATAGTAACTTCTGTTTTTCCTGGAGTTAATAATTATCTTTCTTTTCTTCACATGTAAAATTTTCTTTTGTATTAACTTTTTTTCCAAGTGGTAGCTCCTAATTACCGTTGAGTTAGTTGAGGCCTCCAGTGGGCCTTTATTCTTTTCCTCTTCCTCTTCGTCTAGGAGCACCAATCCTGAGGGAACATCCTCATAAACCCCCTACACAAAAATCTCAGAGCATGTTTCTCAGATGATCTGACCAGAACCTATGCATTCCTCTCATCACTTGTTTCAGCACCACGCCACAACCCCACAGTGTGTTGCATCTGCTCTCTGAGTCCTAGACCTCTCCAATAACATTCCTCCAGAACATGAACACTGAGTATTTTGTGGTCGGAGCTGTGGTTGAGAAGGGGGAGTTCAATGGGACATAGTAATCTTTCTTCCTATTCCCATGCTCTTCCTTTTATTTATTTTTAAATTTTTATTTATTAATTTATATCCTTGATTGCTCTGGGTCTTCGTTGCTTTGCACAGGCTTTCTCTAGTTGCAGCAAGCAGGGGCTGCTCTTGATTGTGGTCTGTGGGCTTCTCACTGCAGAGGCTTCTCTTGCAGAGCATAAGCTTCACATGTGCAGGCTTCAACAGCTGCAGCACTTGGGATCTGGGGGGCAGGCTCAGGAGTTGTGGCACATGGGCCCAGATGCTCCATGGCATGTGGAATCTTCCTGGACCAGGGATCAAACTTGTGTCCCTTGCCTTGGCAGGTGGATTCTTACCCACTGTGCCACCAGGGAGGTCCACCCTTCCTTTTAAATCCCTCTATTTAATTGGCGATGATATGAATGAATGCATATAGTCAATTCACCACCGTTAATCAGGAGTTCATAGATTTTTACATTACTCACGCAATTTCCCTTCTCTATTAACATGAATTAAACATACTTTCATTTATTAAAAGCAGAAAAGGGCATAAGAACAATTCACAAACTGTGGTATGGCATATTCATTTTTGAAATTTTAAGAGTTCAGTTGAATAATAAAAATAAGGAAAATGACAGTCAAATAATTTGGGAGATAATGGCTTGACAATTTTGAAGAAAAACATTTTTTTTTTCATTACAGGACTTCTAAGAGCTTTGGATATAATAATTGGGATGTGGCAATTCTAGAACATAGGGAATATCTGCAGAAAAATTGAACCATTCCCCCCTGGACATCAGTTAATATCAGAGTAAGTCATCTTTTAGTATACTGCTTGGGAATCTGCACAAGGCATCCTAAACTGAGTTTTAGACCAATCACAATGTTTTAATTACTCCTACAAGAATTGCTTTAACTTAACTGGAGAGGTATAATGAACTGGTAATCACTTGAAAAACAGTAAGACTGTACTGAGGAATAAAACACTTTTGGATAATATACTGTATTGTTGTTTTTGCTTCTGGCTTACTTCACTCTGGAAAATGGGCGTGAAGTAAGCCAGAAGCAAAAACAACAATACAGTATATTAACGCATATATATGGAATTTAGAAAGACGGTAACGAGAACCCAACATGGGAGACAACAAAAGGAACGCAGATGTATAGAATAGACTCGTGGACTTTGTGGATGAGGGTAAGGGTGGGATGATATGGGAGAAGGGCATTGAAGCATGTTAATTGTCATGTGTCTAATCAATCGCCAGCCCAGGATTGATGCTCGGGACTGGTGCAGCGAGATTTCCCGGGGGGGAGGGAGGAGGGAGGGGGGATCCGGAGGGGAAGCATATGTAAACCCATGGTGATATCATGACAATGTATGGCAAAAACAATAAAATAAATAAATAAATAAATAAAACACTTTTACTCACTTTCAGGTGATTTTCTTTATCTATTAGATCAAACTGTCTGCTAAATGAAAATTAGTTACAATATTTAAATTATGATCATTTAATATAAAATTTCCTCTTCCAGAATATTCTTGACTAGAAGTCAATTTCTCACTACCCTAAAAGTTGTTCAAGAAACATGCTTATTTTTGAATCTATCTTTGTGTCTCTAGCTCAGCTTGTGCCAAAATGTTCTCTGTGAAGTACCAAACCCATTAGATACTCTGAAAATAAACAAAAATGTTCCATATTTAACAAAGTTTAGAATATTGTGCACATAGTATCTCTGGAGATTTAAAATATTTATTTAGTCTATTAAAGACTTTAGGAATCTTACAGATGGACATCAGTTTTATTTTGTGAATCAGTTTATTTGACGAATCGTTCTGCATGTAGAGCTTATTGATATTATATGGAACTAGTATTCTACACAACTTACTTTGGGACAGACTGACCTAAGCTACTGGAGTCTTAATAGTAAGAGATAAAGGAAACATAAACTACCATAAATATTAAATGGGAGAAGGTGGGGCTCCGGTGGTCCTGCCCCCCAAAAGGTGATTTTTCATGAATGCACCCCACTTCTTAACGAGAAAGGAAGAGGAAACAGAGAACTACCAGCTTGACTGTATGGATATACTGAAATGTAGGGTAGTACATGGTTCAAGATCTTTTGCTCAAATATATCAACCTCATGCTGCCAGGGCTTCATTTACTTATGAAAATGGGTTCAAGGCTAAGATGTAATACCAAAATACATCTTTTATTTTGGAGAGAAAAAACATCAAAGATTTGACACACCATAAATGACATAAGCCTAATATTCAAAGGTTACCTTTGTTGATGTCAGGAACTTTAAGAAACTAAACACTGTAAATATTGCTTCCCTGGTAGCTCAGATGGTAAAGAATCTGCCTGCAATGAGGAAGATGAGAGTTCAATCATTGAGTTCAGAAGATTCCCTGGAGGAGGGCATGGCAACCCACTCCAGTATTCTTGCATGGAGAATCCTCATGAACAAAGGACCTGGTGGGCTACAGTCCATGGTGTCTCAAAGAGTCGGACATGACCGAGTGACTAAAGCACACAGCAGAAACACTCAAACAATATGGCTAAAATATTTCATCATGATTTTATTCATCTATATATTTTATGAAATTATATGACCATGAGCTTCTGGAGATAAAATAATAGTATCAAATCTTTGTTTTTACCCCCAAATCTGCTAGACTTCCCTGTGCATTATGTAAAATATATGAGTTTAAAATATGAAGTCCATCAACAGGTTTATGAGTAAACCTCAGAGGAGCTGTTGAAACATCTGAAATTATATGCAAAATAATGTGCATATTTGCATTTCTCAAAGGAGTAGAATCATAGATTTAATCAAATTTTCAAAGCACTCTTAAACCTCCAAAAAGAGATAGATCACTTGAAGAGATAAATCTCTAAGGACTCTTCATTTTCTGGTCACATTTGATGTTTTATGGAAAGTGTCATAAGTCATAATTAAGATATTTAGTAATATCTTTGCTGGGATCTTTATTTTTAGACATGTAAGAAATTTAAGAATAAAACCTTGTAAAGTCTACAATTAGTTTACTGAAAGTGGTTAGAATAAACAGATTTTATATTTGTATTTTAATTTGCATTAAAACAAAAAGTTTTAATATAAATATTTTTATTCTGCAGCAAGAGCGGAGAATCACTTTATCTAGAGATCTTATGTGAGGGAGAAACTGAATTGCCCACAAGATGGCTCTCTATACGCTTGAATATATGAGTTTACCAAACCAACTTCTCAAAAAGCTATTTCTAACATCTTTTAAATTTCCTATGCACAATAAATGGTTCTCCGACACTGCTTTATTTCTGTGCTGGAATATCTAGCAATGCCTGATAAAATGTTCCTGTTTTTCTAGTGAATCAATTAATGAACAGACGTTTCAGACATTCATAGTTTATTTTTTAATAATCTTATTGTGTAAATAAAATTTACACAATTTACTACATTATTACCACCTTATTGTGTCTCCTCCATACAACAGCTCTGTACTACACATGGTAATAAATTTTTTATAAAAAGAATTAACATTTTAAAAGCAAATCATGGTTCTTATTTTTCAGGAAAGACAAAATTTCCATATCAAAATATTTCATAGTACATTTAAATTAAAAATGATTAGTATAGACAAATTATAGATGTACAAGGAAGAAGAGACAACAGTGTGGGTTTCAATTAGGTTAAAGACCTTGTGGGGCTGGACTATAAAGAACTGCAAGACTTGTATCAGAAAAAGTTAAGGGGGGATATTCCAGAAAGGGCAAATATTACAAGGAAAAGCTTGGGGTCATGGCAGGCAAGAAAATCATTTCCCTGTAGTTAAGGTTGGGTGGATTATAGAGTGTTGAAGGCTATTCCAAGGGGAAGGACAGGTAACTAATGCTTATTTAGGATATATTTATACTATGATACATGCTATAATTAAGTGATCCCTCTACCTTAGTGATATATGCATGTACCTCTTACTAAAGTATTGGACCTGTGGTGCTATATTGGGATATTTCAAGGGTAGGTGTTTCTTTTCTACCTTTTGTATGAAATTCTAGTATATAATCACTAGAAGAAGAGAAAGATTTAGAAAGTCAGAATTAAGGAGGTGAGCTGTAAGCATAAGAAGAATTTAAGCTTCTTTGTCATGCTTCTCTGTCTCCTGGGAGAAAAACGTATCTTTGTGGTAAGGTTTCTGCTCCCTGGTGTGGAATGAGAGTCAAAACTAAGACTTTTCATAAGGCATGGAATTTGAGTAAAACGGTTCCTATAATAAGTCAGATTATCTAGTCTCATGCTGTTTTGATTTAACTTATTTCCTGTTGTCAGTAAAGTCTTATTAAAGAATGTCTGTTTTGTCTCAGCTGTTGACTATAAAAAAAAGGAGAGCTTTTCTGGTTTTTCCCATATTTGGATAGACTGGGTTAAGAGGAGCAGTCTCTACCTTACCAAAAGATGATGATAGGGAAAACAAAACTGAGAGAGACCTCAGAAAAAAAAGAGTTCATCTCAGGAGAAAGAACACTGAAACATGTGGTCAGCAGCTCACTCCAAATTCAGAACGTTTCTTCGTTCTAACCTTGAGCCCCCAATTTACAAGTCAGGCTGTCTACTCAACATCCCCTTGTAAGCATTTCAATTTAATAGGTTCATAACAGAGCTTCTCATCTTTCCTCTGCAAGCCTTATTTTTTCTGTGTTGTCTCATCTCAGTTTTTGGCAACTCCATCCTTCCAGCTGCTCAGCCCAGAACTGTGGTTAACCACCATGATTTCTCATGATGAATGTCCCCCTTACATTATCTGTTCCTCCCTTTATCCTCCTAAAGTTTATTTGAAATTAGCAGTTAGAGTGAACTTATTAAAACTTGTTCAAAGCTCCTTGCTGGCTTATAGTTTCACTCAGAATTAAGACCAAAAAGAAGGTCCACAAAGATCTTCATGAATTGCCAGTTATCTGCCCCTGCCCCTAACCCCCTTCACCCACTTATGACTTTTCTCCAACTTCCCTGGTGGCTCAGATGGTAAAGAATTCACCTGCAATGCAGAAGACCCGGGTTGACTCCCTGGGTTGGGAAGATCCTCTGGAGGAGAGTACTGCAAACCACTCCAGTATTCTTGCCCAGAGAATCCCCATGGACAGAGGAGCCAGGCAGGCTACGGTCCGTGAGGTCGACCGTTGTTGGACATGACCAAGTGACTAACACTTCCACTCTTTTCACTGTCCCCAGCCCTACTCCACTTACACGTCATCTACAGCTTTGTCTCATCCTGCGCTCCTTTGCTACTTCACCCTTGCCCTCAGGGCTTCCTGACTGTTCCTCAACCATGGCAGGGAGACTCCTTATTTTCCTTCTGCTTAGGACACTCTTCCCTCACTTACCCACCTCCTTCATGTATCCTTGCAACTTTTCAATGAGATCTTCCCTAATGATCCTACTGAAAATTCCACCACATCCACACACTCATTAACTCCTTCCCCGATTCTTTTTTCTTCATAACACTGATCACCAAATCACTTTCTCCCCACCCTGTGTGATTTTCTTATCTTTTTCCCGTAAAAAGAATATAAACATCACTAGGGTCTACTTTTTACTCACTGTTGTATCTCCTCCAACACACAGTAAATCTTGGAATTTAGTATGCCTACAATAGGTATTTATTGAATACACGATTTTTAAAAAGTCTTAATTTCTTCATTCTCCTGAAAAAATGAGACCATATGCCAACACTGGCATGCATTTTCACCTGGCAACATCTTTTAGGAGCTTAGAAGTAGTAGCACAGGCAGAAGAGGGAGCACTTCCCTCTGGTCAGGACCATCACCTGCCTCCTCCATTTGCATTACCTGCCTGACCACTGTCGATGTGTGAGCTGGGACCTCTGCTGGGAGAGTTTGAATGAAGAGTAAGAGGATCACAGGAGATATTTTACCATGTCACTTGGGAGTAGTGGGTAGGAGGGATACAATGATCCTAGACATAGTCATGCCAGTATCTTTGGTCCAAGTGCAGGTACAAATGAATGAGGAGTATGTGAGGTTAGGTTAATACGCCAAGGAATGAAGGACAGATGAGCCAGAGTTTGAAGGCAGAACTTGTCAGCTGGTTGGATATTGGAAATGAAAGGCAGGAAAGAGCAATGATGACTGATATTTCTAGACTGGTTGATTAAGAGCATGGTAATTCAGTGTTATAAGAGAACTTGGGAGAGTCAACCTAAGAGATCAGAAGACCTACATGTGAAAGAAATACACTGATCTTGATGAATACAAGTTAAGTTTAAAGACATAGATACAAAGGCATTTGATAATGAAAAAGAACTCTGAGATCAATGCCAGAGATGAGGATTCATTTTGGCATCATGTTTATAAAACACCTATGAAAAGACACATTATGATGACGGTCATCTCAAGCACAGAACATAGAGAGGAAGAGTCAAAAACAGGGCATGGAAGAAAAGATTCACAATTATGAATCAAGCGGTTGAAATGATATTGAAAGGCAAAAGTCCTCTCTTCCCCCGTCCAAAGGACACACACCTAGTCAAACACAAGTGCTCGTGGTGCAGTGTGCTGAAACTAGTTGCTTCCACACTCCGTGTGTGTCCCTGCTCTCTCCATTCTGCATCTAAGGTAATCTTACTGTAGTGAACACAAATTATAAATGGCACCATGAATATTTGAATAGGTTCCTTCTTTTTCCTTCCCTGACTTTGTATTGCAGGACCCTATATATACTCTGTGTAAATCTCTGAGCAAAGAGAAAGTATGTCTATCTTCTGGCTTGTGGAATATCAATTTAAAAAAGACTGGTTACTTTAAATTCAAATGCCGTATAAAATCCATCTTCTTGAACATAGGGCAGCACCAAGGACAGCGCTAAGAATATAACAGGTGGTCCCCATTCTCCTCCTTTCCTCTGAAACTCAATTAAAATCAAAGTTTTATCATTCTAGAATAAAGGTATTTTTATTACAAGTGGAAGATAAACGTGATCAAAGTTCTCTCCACACTCTTTAAAAAAGTTCAGTCTGTAAAGTGGGAAGTATTATTTTTATTCTGTTATTAATTAAGGACCATGGCCTTTGATGTTTAAATGTTGGGTACCCATTTCTTTGGATTGAAGGGGTCATAAGGCGTTTTCCACCTACCACGCTCTGAAGGAAGGTTTCCTCTGAGTTGCTAGAATGTTATTTTGGCTGCCAAACGGACCCACAGAGGCCCGCTCTCTGTACTGGCAGATAAACGACAGCAGATGGAACCAAACAGGCACCCTGTCTCCTCAGCAAGCCGGCGGCCTCAGAAGCAGGGGTGTGCCCCTGCAGCATTATGCAGGTTATCCCACGAGCATGGGTGTCACTGTCATAGCTGGTGAAAGGGAAATTGGCAAATCACTATACATAGTAGCAAAATGCCACCCTCACAATTTCTGTAGGCACATTTTCTTCACTCACATCTTGTCATTCCGCTGAGGGCAGAATTCTGGACCAAGATGTTTTGCCATCCTGGAATTTTTTTTTTTTTTTTTGCCCCAGTGTATAGCAAGAGATGTTGAAGCTGAAACTCCAATACTTTGGCCACCTGGTGCGAAGAGCTGACTCATTTGAAAAGACTCTGATGCTGGGAAAGATTGGGGGCATGAGGAGAAGGGGACGACAGAGGATGAGATGGTTGGATGGCATCACCAACTCAATGGACATGGGTTTGGGTGGACTCCGGGAGTTGGTGATGGACAGGGGGGCCTGGTGTGCTGCGGTTCATGGGGTCACAAAGAGTCGGACACGACTGGGTGACTGAACTGAACTGACAAAAAGATAATTAACATTAAAGCATTGAGGGATGTGTTGTCATTTAGTCATTTCACTAGTGCTATCAGTGTAGAAGGAAATGAATACCAAAGTGAATTAACAGTGTACTGAGTGTATATAAGCTTATGTGTTTACTATATCATCTTTTTTTGCTACCGTTAGTAAAAATAATAAAAGCTAACATTTTCATAGTGCTCACCATCAGCAGGGCACAGTTCCAAGGTCTTAAAATATATTAATTTTAATTTTTTTTCTACAACTTTATAAGCTTAGCATTACCAACCTCATTTTAGATATGAGAAAACTATAGTAATAGTTATTACTCATAGCAATACTAACAGCAACAAAAGCTAAACATGAGTAGTTATTATGGGTTAGCTACTCTCATACATATTTATCTGTGTGTATATATGTGTGTGTATATATACACATGTACATAAACATATATGAAAGTAAAAGTGAAAGTCACTTGTCATGTCTGACTCTTTGAGACCCCATAGACTGTAGTCCATGGAATTCTCCAGGCTAGAAATACTGGAG
This sequence comes from Antilocapra americana, assembly GCA_007570785.1. Taxonomy (NCBI): domain Eukaryota; kingdom Metazoa; phylum Chordata; class Mammalia; order Artiodactyla; family Antilocapridae; genus Antilocapra; species Antilocapra americana. The sequence continues at coordinate 4,575,301 of ML661338.1, read as the reverse complement.
TGGGTAGCTTTCTCCAGGGGATCTTCCCAACCCAGAGATCAAACCCAGGTCTCCTGCATTGCAGGCGGATTCTTTACCAGCTTCCTACAAGGGAAGCCCAATAAACATAAATACGTGTATGCATATATAGGTATATATCAATGGTACATACATATATATATTTATATAAACTTTTTAAATTCTCACAATAGCTATACAAGTTTGGCGTTATTATTTTCATTTAGAAATGAGGAAACTAGTAACAGTAATAATGAATAACACCAGTAATAGTATTAACAGGTAATTCTGTGAGTTTAATATGTGTCAGCAGATTAGTATCTGCAATGTAGATATCATCTTATTTAGCTTCCACAGAGGTTGACATTACCATCCTGGTCTTAGAGATGATGAAACTTAAGAATCCGAAAACAAACAGCTAATAAGTTGGGGCTTAGGTTTTTAACTCAGATACTGAGTCCAAAACCTGGCCCAGTCACCAGTGTGGTAGGCCACAGACAACACCCTCTGGAGACACGGGTGTGAGTGAGACAGGTTGTGGCCACAAGGAAGTAACACCAAGCGAAGCTTGTTTTACAGCATCTGACATCCCCTAGAAAATCTGCTTTTCCATCTATTTTTTGAGGGCCCACTGCCTGCAAAGTTGGGCCCAATGCAGTGGGAGAAACGCAAGAGGACTTTATATACAGACTGCATCTCCACAGGAACTCATGATCCCCGGGGAGAGAGAGATGTAGGTGAAGAATACAAGGGAGCGGTGAGGGGGCAAGGGCGGGATGAACTGCAGAACACCAGGCCTGAGCTGGGGAACGATCAGTGAAACGAGCAAGCTTCTCCTGGGCTGGGTGCCGCTACCGACTCCACGTAGCTCTGCTGATGTCACTCCTGACGCTTGTGAATTTCTCAATTAACAGAAAAGAGAGAGGGCATTGGCTGTTGCTGCTCAGCAAGAGAATGGTGCTGCTCTAGAGGGAAAAGTCTGACGTGCAAGATTCTATTTACTCCATTTCCAGCACATCTGTCTTTCAGGAAGCCTGGCAGTCCAACCAGCCAAGTGAATGCATGCTGGAAAGCCCTTCCTTTGGACAAAGCACATGAATTTTCTGTCAAATCAGGGAGCCCTCACAGCATATGTTCTGCCAACCCTGGTGAAGGTCAAACAATTCTGGATGCTTGTGAATCAAAGGGAATTTTAAACCTGCAAGCTTGTTACGGTAATTCTGAGAGTGAAGGTGTGACTGTAAACAAGTCAGACGTATTCTATAAAGCACTGCACAGAAAATAAACTTCTTTATGCTTATTTCACTCTTTGTAAAGAGGATTACCTCCTCTATGTGTGAATTCAATAACTCCTAGGGATAGAGAGATTTCTTTTTAACCTGATTTTTTTACATGAGAAATGAGAAGATGGGAAGTGAAAAGCATTAGCTATAAATCATCGTCAGAGAGCTGCAGCCCGATCAACTAACGCCTAAACAACACACTGCCTTCCGCGTCTCTAACCGCAATCATCACCAGCACTGAATCTGCTGGTCAGACTGTCCAGATGTTCATGTCTCCTCTCTCCTGAAAGGTCAGGGAAGCCAACCTCACTTCTGCCAACAAGGAGTGCCATTATTCCTGTCTCTACAGCTAGTGATGATGTTAAACCTACCAAGTATTAAAGGGAAAATGGCACAACCTACTCAAATATCACACAACCCCAACCCGAGACATTTAGTTGTGACTGGGCTAACAAATACAGGACATTTATCGTATTCGAAAATTTAGTTTATTTGGTTCCTTTTAATTAACTAATGAATTATTTAACACATTTTTTTTTGCCAAGATTGTACAATACAGCTTAGAACTAGTGACAGGGGTCTATAGTGCCAGCCCTCTCATTCTTTCTGAAACTCTTTGAGTCCTTTCTTCTGTTATATAACTTGACAGCTCTGACTGAAGTAGAAAAGCATTGACTTCTGTTTTATTGACTAGAAAGCCTTTGACTGTGTGGATCACAACAAACTGTGGCAAATTCTTCAAGAGATGGGAATGCCAGACCACCTTACCTGCCTCCTGAGAAATCTGTATGCAGGTCAAGAAGCAACAGGTAGAAACAGACATGAAACAATGGACTGGTTTCAAATTGGGAAAGGAGTAGGTCACCCTGCTTATTTCACTTAATATACAGAGTACATTATGTGAAATGCTGGGCTGGATGAAGCACAAGCTGGAATCTAGATTTCCAGGAGAAATGTCAATAATCTCAGATATGTAGAAGACACCACTTGTATGGCAGAAAGCAAAGAGGAACTAAAGAACCTCTTGATGAAAGTGAAAGAGGAGAGTGAAAAAGCTGGCTTAAAATTCAACATTCAAAAAACGAAGGTCATGGCACCCAGTCCCATCACTTCATGGCAAATAGATGGGAAACAATGGAAACAGTGACAGACTTTTTTGGGGGGACTCCAAAATCACTGCAGATGGTGACTTGCAAGCATGAAATTAAAAGACGCTTGCTCCTTGGAAGAAAAGCTATGACAAACTTAGACAGCATATTAAAAAGTAGAGAGGTTACTTTGCCAGCAAAGGTCCATATAGTCAAAGCAATGGTTTTTTCAGTAGTCATGAATGCTTGTGAGAGTCGGACCATAAAGAAAGCTGAGCACTGAAGAATTAATGCTTTTGAACTGTGGTGTTGGAGAAGACTCTTGAGAGTCCCTTGGACTGCAAGGAGATCAAACTAGTCAATTTGATTCCTAAAGGAATCAGCCCTGAATATTCATTGGAAGGATTTATGCTGAAGCTGAAGCTCCAATACTTTGGCCACCTGATGAGAAGAACTGACTCATTGGAGAAGACCCTGATGCTGGGAAAGATTGAAGGCAGGAGAAGAAGTAGACAACAGAAGATAAGATGATTGGATGGCATCACCGACTCGATGACTATGAGTTTGAGTAGGCTCCCGGAGTTAGTGATGGACAGGGAAGCCTGGTGTGCTGCAGTCCATGGGGTCACAAAGAGTTGGACACGACTGAGAGACTGAGCTAACTTAACTGACCTTTAACTGACTTACCATTATGAACAATGAGGATTTCACACTTAAATCATCTCTCTTCCTCACTTCCTTCTATCTTCTCAGTGTAGTTACATAACAATTGATGGTTAAATGTAAATTCAGCTTTTATCTTTTTACCCCTGGGGAGGAATGTTACTATATGTCAAATAGTGTGCCATGATTATGTTCCATTTGTTGAATAACCTTTTTTTTTTTTCCCCTGGAGTTATAAACTGCCTCCTTTTTATTTGCTTAATTTTATGTGGCATTATCACTAATTATTCCAGAAATCTCTAAAGTAATTTAAAAAGTTCTGTGTACTATATTTTCTGCCTGGGTCAAGCAGATCGATTATCTTATCAGTTTCCTCACACTTCAGTGATGAGTTAGCTAATTTTAGAATGCCAAGTAGCAAATCATTTTCATTTAGAATTTTGAATGCATTGCTCCATTGTCTCCTAAGCATTAATATGCTTTTTTAGAGGATAAAATCAATAGTTCATGAATCACTATCAGAAATATCAAGATATATTTTTTGTATGCATTTGTTTTCTTCATTGTTCTAGGTACTTATGGGCCTTTTTGATGAAAAAAATATGTTATTCAATTTGAGGAAATTTTTCTGTTATTTCTTTGATGAGCTCATTTCCTCTGTTTTTCTTTCTCCAACTCCTAGTATCTAGACACTTACTCACAGAAGTGTCTTTATAATTTCCTTCTGTTGCTCATCCTTTCATCTTTTTGTTGATAGATTTCTAAAACTTTATTTTTCAACTTTTCTATTTTTTTAATTTCATTTTTCCTTGTCTTAAGTTTTAAAAACTGTTTTTCTCTTGCTAATTTTGTATGTTCTCATCTTGCTTAATGATTTTAATAAGTTTATTCTCTTGAGAATATCATATTTTTTCCTGCAAGTTCCATTTGTTTCTTAAATTATCTATTTATTTATTATTTTCATTTGTTTTATACTTTACATTGGGGAGTTCCCTTAGAGGCAAATGTTTATGTAGGCTTGGCAGTCCATTCATTTTAAAGAGGGGCATACTAAAATGCTGGCTAGAAGTTGCGCATGTCTTAAGTGGGCTTGCAGAGTCTTGGGATTCACTGTAGGTTAACTGGAAAATAAAGAGCCTTGGATTTTTCACTGGGCAGTCATATAATGCCGGTATCTGTAGGTCTCTTCTCTGAGTGGTGATTCTATTATTTTAGAGAATTCTTCAATCTCCTGTCTTGGCCTTATGAGCCTAGCTGGCAGAGTCCTTACCCCAAAGTGCTACAAGGAAGATGGAGCTCTTCTGTGCATCTGATGTGGGCTTCTCTCGTAGCTCAGTCGATGAAGAATCTGCCTGCAATGCAGGAGCCCCAGGTTCAATTCTTGGGGTGGGAAGATCCTCTGGAGAAGGAAAGGGCAACCCACTCTAGAATTCTTACCTGGAGAATCAGGCTACAGTCCATGGGGTCGCAAGAGTCAGCCACAACTTAGCCCCTAAACCACTACCATACATCTGATACTTTCATTAAATCTCTCACCTTCTACTGTTCCTGGAATCTCCAAGTCATAACCTCTCTTGCTTAATTTTTTCATAGAATAAATTTCCAATATTGTGATGAGAATGAAGTGAAATTGCTGTGCAGGCTGAGAGGAGGACCTGTGGAAACATCTACTTCATATGCAGATTTTCCATCAATCTCCACCTATTTTTAAGTTCCTCCTCTAACACCCTCCTCTGTGAGCATTTTGTAATTAGCATTCTCAGTCTTACTAATTCCAGTTCTCTATTTTCCATTTCTAAAATACTTCTCTCTCATCTCCAGCTGTTTCCTTTCTCATCTCTCTATTCTTGGGAATTTATACTCTTCTATTCCCTGGCCATCATTTTAAGACAGGATTTTCAAAGGTTGCAGTTTAAAAGGTTGCATCACTTTTCTCCTGCTGTCATAGCATACACCATAGACCAGGAGGCTTAAACAACAGAGATTTGTTTCCTCACAGTTCTGAAGGATAAAAACCCAAGATCAAAATGTCAGAGGTTTGGTTTCTTCTGAGGCCTGTCTCTTTGGCTTACAGATGGCCCTCTTCTTGCTATGCGTTCACACGGTCATCACCCTGTGTGTGCAAATGTCTGATGTTTCTCTTTATGTTTCCAAATTTCCTCTTCTTATAAGGATATGAGTCATACTGGATTAGGGCCCATCCTAACTGCCTTTAACATAGTCGTTTAACTTAATCATCTTTACCTCCAAATACAGCGACTTAATGAAGTTCTGGGGATTAGGATTTTAAAATATGAAATTTGAGGGGACAAAATTCAGTCCATAATAAAAATACGTTTAAAACATTGAAAAAAATTCACCCATGCACCTATGGGCACCTTATCTTTGACAAAGGAGGCAAGAATACACAATGGAGAAAAGAAAGCCTCTCTAATAAGTGGTGCTGGCAAAGCTGGACAGCTACATGTAAAAGAATGAAACTAGAACACCTAACACCATACACAAAAATAAACTCAAAATGGGTTAGACTTAAATGTAAGGGCAAAAAATATAAAGCTCTTAGAGGAAAACTTAGGTAGTATGACTCCTTGACATAAATCACAGGGTGATCCTCTATGACCCACCACTTAGAGTAATGGAAAAAAAAATAAAAGGAATCTAATTAAAAGCTTTTGCACAGCAAAGAAAACTATAAACAAGCTGAAAAGACATCCTCAGAATGGTAGAAAATAATAGCAAATGAAATGACTGAGAAAGAATTAATCTCCAAAATATACAAGGAGCTCATGCAGTTCAATATGAGAAAAAAACAAACAACCCAACCAAAAAGTGGGCAGAAGATCTAAACAGACATTTCTCCAAAGAAGACATATATATGACCAACAAACACATGAAAAGATGCTCAATATCACTCATTATTAGATAAAGGCAAATCAAAACTATGAGATATCACTTCATACTGATTAGAATGGCCAGCATCAAAATATCTACAAACAATAAATGCTGGAGAGGGTGGAGAAAAGGGAACCCTCTTGCATTGTTGGTGGGAATGTAACTTGATACAGCCACTATGGAGAACAGTATGAAGATTTTTTAAAAAGCTATGAATAAAACTACCAAATGATCCAACAACCCCACTACTGGGCACAGACCCTGAGGAAATCATAACTGAAATAGACACATGTACCCCGGTGTTCACTGCAGCACTATTTACATAGGACGTGGAAGCAACCCAGACATCTACTGACAGATGAATGGATAAAGATGTTGTGGTACACACACACAATGGACTCTTACTCAGCGATAAAAGGGAACACATTTGAGTCAGCTGTAGGAAAGTGGATGAACCTAGAGCTTCTTACACAGAGTGAAGTAAGTCAGAAGGGGAAAAACAAATATCATATATTAATGCACAAATGCATAAATATATACGGAACCTAGAAAGATGGTGCTGATGAATCTATTTACAGGGCAGCAATGGAGATGCAGACATAGAGAACAGACTTGTGGACACAGTGTGGGAAGGAGAGGGTGGGACGAATAGAGAGAATAGCACTGAAACATAAGTATTATCATATATAAAAAGATAGCCAGTTGGAATTTGCTGTATGATGCAGGGAGGTGAAATCCTGCACTCTGTGACAATCTAGTGGGGTGAAATGGGGTGGGAGGTGGAAAGGAGTTTCTAGTGGGAGAGGGCATGTGCATGTCTATGGCTGATTCATGCTGATGTAGGACAGAAACCAACATCATATTGTATAGTGATGACCCTCTAATTAAAAATAAAAATAAATTAATTCTTACCAATACTCTAAGAATCTTGAATATATCCTATATCTTGAACAGAAACAGACACACAGACATAGAAAACAAATTTATGGCTACCAAAGGGGAAATGGATACATTAGCAGTATAGGATTAATAGACATAGAGTACCACATATAAAATTAACAACAATGATTTACTGTATAGCATAGAGAACTATAGGGCTTCCCAGATGGCTCAGTGGTAAACAATCCACTTGCCAGTGTAGGAGATGTGGGTTTGATCCCTCAGCAGAAAAGGTCCCCTGGAGGAGGAAATGGCGACCCCATTCAGTATTATTGCTTGGAAATTACATGGACAGAGGAGCTCAGCCGGCTGCAGTCCATGGGGTCACAAAGAGTTAGATGCAACTGAGTGCAGGGAACTATATTCAATATTTTGTAATAATCTATAATGGGAAAGAATAGGAAAAAATACACATATTCATCAATTAATTAACTTATTAAATAACTATTGTGCACCTAGTTTTGCAAGGTTTAGTGGCAGAAGGCATACGAAAGTAAATCAGACCCAACCTGTGAACACAAGAGAGTTTCAGTGAAGGGGATAAGGGCAGGAGGCTTTATATTTCTGGGATGCAGTTTTATAGGATGTTTTAAAATTTAAAATATTTATCAACTTCTTAATGGTAATTCTTTTGAAAAAATTTAATGTTGCCTCCTTGGTGGCTTCATGGTAAAGAATCTGCCTTCAGTGCAGGAGATGTGGAGATGCTGGTTCAATTCCTCTTGGAAAGACCCCCTGGAGAAGGAAATGCCAACCCATTCCACTATTCTTGCCTGGGGAATCCCATGGGGCTGCAAAGAGTTGGGCATGACTGAGCGACTAAACAACAACAGAATGTTTCCCAGGGGATACTAACATATCTCACCTTTTAAATTAAATGCAAAGTTCCACACTTTAAAAAGTAAATCAGTTTAAGGACTCATAAGTCACACAACACTTAGAAAGTTTGTCTTGTCTTTCTTTTGCTTAGCATTGTTTCATTTCAGGGAATATAACACATTAACTTTCAATTGAAGAGGAACATTAATTTAAAAACCAAGCATTTGTTTCTTTAGGTAGAAATACTCCTAAGTATTTTATTATTTTTGTTTCAATGGTGAATGGAATTGTTTCCTTAATTTCTCTTTCTGTTTTCTCATTGTTAGTGTATAGGAATGCCAGGGATTTCTGTGTGTTGATTTTGTATCCTGAAACTTTACTATATTCACTGATTAGCTCTAGTAATTTTCTGGTAGAGTCTTTTGGGTTTTCTATGTAGAGGATCATGTCATCTGCAAACAGAGAGGGTTTTACTTCTTCTTTTCCAATCTGGATCCCTTTTATTTCTTTATCTGCTCTGATTGCTGTGGCCAAGACTTCCAAAACTATGTTGAATAGTAGTGGTGATAGTGGGCACCCTTGTCTTGCTCCTGACTTCAGGGGAAATGCTTTCAGTTTTTCACCATTGAGGATAATGTTTGCTGTGGGTTTGTCATATGTAGCTTTTATTACGTTGAGGTGTGTTCCTTCTATTCCTGCTTTTTGGAGAATGGCTGCAATCCAAAAATCTACACGCGATAAATGCTGGAGAGGATGTGGAGAAAAGGGAACCCTCTTACACTGTTGGTGGGACTGCAAACTAGTACAGCTACTATGGAAAACAGTGTGGAGGTTCCTTAAAAAACTGCAAATAGACCTGCCATATGACCCAGCAATCCCACTGCTGGGCATATACACCGAGGAAACCAGAATTGAAAGAACCACGTGCACCCCAATGTTCATGGCTGCATTGTTTACAATAGCCAGGACATGGAAGCAACCTAGATGCCCATCAACTGACGAATGGATAAGAAAGCTGTGGTACATATACATAATGGAATATTACTCAGCATTAAAAAAAAAAATTCATTTGAATCAGTTCTACTCAGGTGGACAGAACTGGAGCCTATTATCCAGAGTGAAGTAAGCCAGAAGGAAAGACAATACAGTATACTAATGCATATATATGGAATTTAGAAAGATGGTAACGAGAACCCTGCATGCGAGACAGCAAAAGGAACACAGATGTATAGAACAGACTCGTGGACTCTGTGGAAGAGGGCAAGGGTGGGATGATATGGGAGAATGGCATTGAAACATGTTAATTATCATATGTGAAATCAATCGCCAGCCCAGGGCTGATGCTCGGGGCTGGTGCACCAGGATGACCCAGGGGGAGGGAATCGGGAGGGAGGAGGGACGGGGGTTCTAGAGGGGGAACATATGTAAACCCATGGTGGTTTCATGTCATTGTATGGCAAAACCAACACAATAAAGTAAAGAAAAATAAATAAATAAAAACCAAGCAGCATTAAAAGGACTTCCCCCCAGTCCCCATCCCACTGTACTTACACACCTCAGGGCAGGTGAGATGTGAAAGTTTACCTCATCCCTTCTCTCAGGGCAGGCTGGGGAGCCTGGGGAGGGGGAAGAACTGTTCACAGAGAAGAGCTAAGAAAAGCTCATATGAAGTAGCATAACACAGAGCTCCAATATGTCTGGCCCCAGGACTTTCACACTTGGCAAACACATGGAGATGAAGAGCACGGCTACAATTTTTGCTTCTGAGGGTTATTGATCCATGGAAAAATATTAATGATTAACTTGAACTTAAGCAACGAGAGGTTGTTACTTTGCACTGGCAATCTTTGCCTTGATCATCTATACAAACTGCATGTACGATGACTGTATACCAATAAGTAAATAATCATTTCACTTACAGTTTCAAAAAACTAAGATCATGGCATCCGCTTCCATCACTTCATGGCAAATAGATGGGGAAACAAGGGAAACAGTGGCTGACTTTATTTTCTAGGGCTCCAAAATCACTGCAGATGGTGACTGCAACCATGAAATTAAAAGATGCTTGCTCCTTGAAAGAAAAGTTATGACCAACCTAAACAGCATATTAAAAAACAGAGACATTACTTTGCCAACAAAGGTCCATCTAGTCAAAGCTATAGTTTTTCCAGTAGTCATGTATGATTGTGAGAGTTGGACCATAAAGAAAGCTGAGCACTGAAGAACTGATGCTTTTGAACTGTAATGTTGGAGAAGATCAAACCAGTCAATCCTAAAAGAAATCAGTTCTGAATATTCATTGGAAGGACTGATGTTGAAGCTGAAGCTAAAATACCTTGGCTGCCTGATGCAAAGAACTGACTCCTTGGAAAAACCCTGATGCTGGGAAAGACTGAAGGCAGGAGGAGAAGGGGACAACAGAAGATGAGATGATTCGATGGCATCACCGACTCAATAGACATGAGTTTGACTGAGCTCAGGAGATGGTGAAGGACAGGGAAGCCTGGTGTGCTGCAGTCCATGGAGTTGCAAAGAGCTGGACACGACTGAGGGACTGAACTGAACTGAAGCTATCCCAGTCCTTTACTAAAATATGAGGATCAACTGTGGTTTAACCTGGGATTCCTCAGTGAGAAATCATCACTGTCATCTCTAGAGTATTCTGTGCATCTCCCTGCTCTCCATTAATGACAGGGGATTTTCTATGTGTGTAAGATAAATCTTAAGATGATCATTTATACAGGGTATTTTTTATTCTGTGTCTTTCACAGTTTTCTATATTTTGGTCTGACTGTTGCTGCACCATGGTCCAGATGTGAAACTGAGGCAACCTTAAACTTTGCTGTACCAGAGAGCACTGGAAAAAAAAACCTAAATTTTAGGATTTTCCAATTAGAAAACCACTGTCTGTAGCAAAGGCTTGTTATATATTGTGTGTATATGTATTCATTGTGTTTACCAATAACCATTTTTAGTCTTCAAAAAAAACAAAGAATTTCAAGCGTCGTTTGTCATTCTGACAGCAGTGCTGCGTGACCTACTGAGAGCTGCCGTGACTGTCTCGTTGGAGAGGTCCTTCACTGGCCGCCCGTGCTATGCACTACCCTTCCTACAGCTACACCCCTCCCCTCACAATCTCCGCACCTAGTTGTAAGTGCACATAGATCAAAACAGAGGGTTAGCGTATGTATTGATTTCAGCTGAAAACCTCACAGACACGAAATGTGGAAAAGAAAAAAAAGCAAACAGATTTGGGGAAGATATGTCAACACTGTTGAAGTTCCTGCTTCTATCACCAAGACCCAGATTGATTTGGAAGGGACTCAAACTCTCCAACTCTTGGTTCTTCATGGATAAAATAGGGACATTATCAACTTCTTTATAAAATGGTGCTTTTTAGGGAAGACTAGGGCTTCCCAGGTGGCGCTAGGGATAAAGAACCCAACTGCCAATGCAGGAGACTTAAGACATGGGGGTTCAACCCCTGGGTTGGGAAGATCCCCTGGACGGGGGCATGGCAACCCACTCTAGAATTCTTGCCTGGAGAATCCCATGGGCTACAGTCCCTAGGACGACAAAGAGTCAGACACGACTGAAGCGACAGCACACACATATGCACACAGGGAAGATTAAATGACTCAATATACATAATATACATCCTCTCTTTAATTGTCAATACATACATATATATCAGTTTATGTATGTGTGTCTACAATTTGACTAGGTGCTAGTTTAGCCCAGAGACTTGTAGTCTGTTTGGAATAAAGCATGTAAATGCTATTTGTATTGTAGAGTGATCTGTTTTGTATTGATCATATTGTAGAATGCTGTATTGTAGAGTGATCCAAACGACAGTGAAATCTCACAGTAAAAGATATTGTAAAAGCTGCATGATTAGATGTTCCGTGATCACACTGAAAACAACAGATCTCACATATTCTGCCTGAACTCTCACTGTATGCCAATATATGCATTCATCATAATATTCAAGACAATCCTGAAATTTAGGCTTTATTACTCTAATTACATAGAGAAAGAATATGAGGCTCAGAGAAGGCAGGCAACTGGGTCAGGAAAACAAACAGATCCACTTGGACCCCAAGCTTAGTCTCCTTCCTTGAAGTCATGTAATTCTGACTCTGCAACATGGTAGAGCACATGATGCTCTGTGCATATTAACACGGCAGAAGGATGAGTTGGATCTTGAAAAAAATGGTAGAATTTGGGCAGGTCAAGAGGAGAGAAGGATGCTTCAGGAGAGGGGATGGTGAGCTGAGACAAGGGGATGGAAACGCAGAAGGCATATCTAAGAGACAGCTACAAACCAATTTGTTTAGAGATAAACTATATGACTGAGAAGCCAAAGATCAGATCAGAACAGTAGGCTGGGTCTAATTTTAGAGGCCTTGAATGACAGATACAGTCATTGGATACCTCATGTGCTAAGTCATTTCAGAGGTGTCCAACTTGATAGCTCATACAACAAAAGGGAATTTATCAAGGAACCACTGTGCTGCATCGTAGAGATATCAAAACATAAAAGAAAGAAACAAAAAACTCAAGAAACAGGTCTGGCAACAAAATAGCCTCAGTCTTTCTGGGGCTTCAGATCCACCTGCCATAGTACATGGAATAATGCTCTGGGGCTCTGGCAGAATTCTGACTGACTGTCACAGTAATGCAGAAAGGGGGTCAGCATTTGGGTTCCCAATCATGAGCAAGAATTGTAGAGAAAGGCTTCACTAGGGAGTGATGGGAAATGAAGAAAGGATTTGAGGAGTGGAATTACATGATAAAAATAGTAGTTAATATTTAAATTTTAAAACCGATAGCTGATCACTGGAAATCTGAAACCTGAGTTAAGTGATTCTACATTTTCAATTGCAAATTTTATGAAATCTAAATTTAGATTGAGATACCATCGAGTTGGCATTACCAACTCGATGGACATGAGTTTGAGCAAGTTCTGGGAGTTGGTGATGGACAGGGAAGCCTGGTGTGCTGCAGTCCATGGGGTGGCAGAGTCAGATATGACTAAGCAACTAATCTGAACTGAACTGAAATTTAGGTCAAGCATGATTGACAGAAAGTTAGCATCTAAATTGATATGTATATAAAATATAGACAGGACTTCAAAGGACTAGAATGAGGATAGAATTTTCAATATTTCATTAATAATTATATATTGCTTACAATATTAATCATTGATTATATTTTGACATTAATTTTATGTTTAAACTTATTTTTTTTAAGTGATACTAGAATATTTTAAATTACAAAGGTGGCTTCCATAGTATTTCTATTGGCCACCACAGGTCTAAATACTGAGAAATAAATAAATGAGAGGTCAACAGCCTGATGAGACAAATGACACAGTTAAGGGAACACAGGTTACTTATTATTTGATCCTGGATCATTATTTTTGACAACATCTATAGAGAATATAAAAATTGTCTTAAATCAATGAGATGGCACGCCCTGGATGGGACTGCATTGTTAAGCTACCCTCTTTTATATTGGTCAACTGTTTCACAATATCCAGGGAAAGCAACAGCTCCACCTATTTTCTTGGTATGTTTTGTATTTATTTACCTTTCTTTCAGAGGAGAATTATTTTGCTCAGAGCTGTTTTCCATCTTTTGTCTCTAGCTCTCTCTTCATGTCAATCTCAATCTAGAACTGATTTATCAAAGAGTCCCAGAGGAGAGCTCAATAAGAACTGCTCAGAGCTGTTCTAAGAAAATAATAACTAGAAAACCAGGAGTTATTCAACATCAAGGTATAGCCTTATATGCCTGGATTTTTTTATGGGAGATTATAGTTTGATAGTGAAACTTTGGTGCATTTGAGAACTATGGATAATGACCCAGACATTTGCTCTTCTAAGAGTTATATGTGTAATAGATAGAAGGTAGACGATTTTAACTAAATGGAAAAAAACAGTGGGAGAGCTGAGGACTGAATTGTTGGGTATGACAAAAATTCAGGATCAAGAAAAGAACTGTTAAATTCTACTGATTTTCAGGGTTCAGTGTATCTAAAGAAATATGTCTCCCAAATTGGAATTACCCAGATGTTTTACATTGGGCAGAGCAAACATTTGACTTACCCCAGAATGGGTCAGGTCAGAAGTAGGAAGTTCACATCTCCTTGCAAACTAAGAAGAGAAGTGGTTTGTTTTTTTTTTTCCATTCTCTATGCCAGGTGCCTGACATACTTAGAATCTATCCACAGAAACTTCAGATCAGTGGATTTATAGCCAAATGCCATTATAATAAATATAATAAAATTATATTTCCACATTTACCTGGTATCAGTATGAATATTTCAACCTCCAAGATATATTTCAATTTTTGAGACTATTGTATATGAAGTCTCAGTGCTACAGATAAACTGATCTACTCCACTCCATTCTAATTTCTAATTATTAAAGTATTGTTTATCATTAACTATGCATTGTTTATAACAGTTCTACATGAAGAGATCATAAGCAATCATTTTTTCATGGATCTTTACTTACAAGTTAGATACAACACATATCATATTAAAAGTATGCATGAATTAACAAAGTGACGTAATCTGTACGTGATAGCAACGAGGCACTCATAAGGCAGATAAAAGTAACTTCTCTGGCTAAGAGAAAAGAAGGTTCTGTGAAACAAACAAGCCCATTAGAGAGGACATTAAATGCATTTGAAACAACCTAAATAATACACCCAAGCCCCTGGGAAAAGAATGTATTGAACTACTGATAAAATTGTTTTCAGAACTACTAAAAGGGAGTAAGACAAATACCCATATCTGGCCAAACAAGAGAAAAGTGTACCTACTGAATTTCCAGTAAGAAGTGTTTGGTTACAAGAAAGAGGCTATTTTAACATTGTTTTTTACCAGCAGAAATAACAACAGAAATAACATAGCTAATTCTTACTGTGTGGCTATGAACATCTTTTTCCCCATTGACTGGGTCGTGGCACATTATTTTTTGTTGGTTGCTTCTCTGTTGTTCTCTATAACTCCAGAATTATGTACCTCTATTCAGGGTCGACACATCCCTCATCATTAGGCCAATTTTGGTTGATTTCTGACAACTGCAACATTTCAACATTCTCATTAATATTTATTTCTGAGAAACTAATAATAGTAGAATAGATCAGTACTGGATAACTTATCAATATTTACTTTGTGAAAGCATTTGTTGGTTACAAAAAGGTTCAGGATCCAATATGACACTTTGATTTGAAATCCACCATCAGTTTAAAAATAAATGCCCTTTTGCAAAGCCTTGGAATTTATGTATCTTACAACTTAGCCAAATCTAGTGACCTCAGCAATAAAATATTTAGTAACAAAGTCTGATGCATTTTGGATGTTTCTGTAAATTATTTATCTCTATACAAGCTACATTTAGAGGCCTGCACAGTATACTGCGGGATGAAAATAAGGTCCTGAATTGGAAACAAACACACAAAAAGGAATCGACTCTGACTTTGCTAAACTTAAGGTTAACTCACACATGTAGATGTTTCCCCAAGGATCTCTGCTTGGTCCTCTTTGGTTTTCATATCTCCAACCCTGACTTATTCTTGTTTTTTTAACTCTCTGTTAGATATTTGTTTGCTCTTCTCCATTCACTTTTCCTGACAAATTCTCAAACCCAGTTTGTTCATCAATAAGTTATTTTTAGTCTCAAACTTGATGTTCCTCTTCTTAGTCTCTGTTTCTGTTAACTGCAACTCTTTTGCCAGAAATTCAGGGATATTGGTGGTGTTCTAGGTATCACCGAGGAAATAGCATCTTCTTTTTCTTTCTTATAAAATATTTCAAGTCTTGCTGACCCTTCTTCCATGTTTCCCTCCTATCAATTTTATTACTACATGTATCATTCCATGTTAGACCCTAAATATATGCTCTCTTTAAAAGAGACAAATTTACTTTTCCTCATAGATTTTTATACATTGTAGAAAATATAAAATACAAAAAAAGTATAACATAAATGAATACTCTGCTCCATCCTTTTGTACAGGGTATTATTACTACTTCTACAGTAGATTATTGCTATCAACTATTCCCACTGGTCTCCTTACTCTATCATCTGCTGCTCCAAACTATGCCTTTACAGGTGCCATTTGATTCTCTCCTAAGTGAAGCTAAGATCATAGAATGCCTCTGTTCAAAAATCTAAAACAGCTTATTTTAGAAAAAAAATTCCTTAGCTAGGTTTTCATGAGCCTAAAAATATAGTCTCACTCTCTCCAATTTTATTTTCCAGGATTGCCTGTCAAGTTCATTACATTTTGGCCACACTTATTTTTTTTTCCTATAAATGTTTACTTACTTTTCTATAATCCATACCTTTGCCAGATTCTCAGCTCCACAAAACTAAGTGCGAACTTCAAGAATAAATGTCATTTTGCCCACTTATGGCATCCCCAGTTAGAAGCACATTCTCCCTTCTCAGAGCTGAAAAAGTGTTTTGCTCCTACTTTTTCTCTGGATATAGAGTATAAAATGTAGAGAGAGATGGCTAATTTCAGGTACCAACACTAGTATTGAAGTAACCCTATGGCCGTGAACAAGGCCCTTGAACCCTCAGCTTTCTTATCAGTTGATGTAAGAACCAAAGGTGATAAAATATGGAAACCTACTGTGTAAACTACAAAGTGCTACATGATAGGAGTTCATTCTTTCTTAGCTGTTCCCTCAGGCACTGCCTTTCAGTAGAATGGCTCATCCTCTTTCTTGACTCAGTTTGTAAAAGCTTCTCTAACAGGTGTTTCTGTTTGGCCCTATGCACCCCTAGAGGATCATTCAAGTCTTTATGTGGTTATAATTCAATTTTTTAATTTGAATTTTTGTCTGAGCAATTAGGCTGGAAATTTGTCTTACCCAGTTTTGCAATCCTTAGCTGAGAGCTTTGAACTCAATTCTTGTTCAGTAAATGTTTGTTAAATGAGTGAATACACGAGTGAATGAATAAATAAATGAATTTATAGGTTCATGGATCTTGTCATTCAGTTATTTATGTTTATTACTTGTGTTCTCTCTTCAGACTATCAGCTCCACAGGCACAGGCTCTTTGTGTGACCATCTTGTATTCTATAGTTCCATATGTAGGATATTGAATGAATACTCACAGAAAGTTAAACAGAAAAATGTAGCTCAGCTGGATCATGAACTAAAATGTTTTTGCATATAGAACTTTCTTACATGAAAGTTTTTCTTCCTGGTGTACGTGAATCTTAGCATATTTTTAACTCAGTAAATGAGGCGCATTATATTTACTATCAACACTGGAGTTCCTTCTCAAATCCAATACAAGAATGTCTATAAACATAGATACAGTAATTCAGTGGAGTCGGATATTACTTAGTCTACATTTTAACATCAGCCTCTGGGGTTAAAACTACTCTACTCAATATTGCCTTGGAGAGTCCTTTAAATTACCCAAGTGGAGGTCAAGATGTTCATGCCACAACAGGTCCAAGGGGACAGAGATAGGGAGAGAGCGTCCGTCTCTCCTATCTCACACTTACTAGTGAGCACGGATCCATTCAAAGAGGCAGCAGGTGGAGAAAGCAGAATGCCTATCTGAATTGCTGTCTTTCTCCCCTTTATCTCTCCTGTTTGGCTTAGTCTGTATATTTGAATTTGTATCATTAAGTGCTTGGACCATGCACTTCTTTTGAATTGCTCTTGTACAATATCTCCTTTGTCACAGTGCAGGCCGTTTTTTTCAATACCCTGTAAAGGTGAAAAGATCTTTATAAACATCAGTAGGTCCTGAGTAATTAAAGTCAATCATCCCTGTAGTACTTTAACTCCAAGTCTGGAGTGCCTAGACTGGTAGAGTAAAAATTGCTAGGGATGTGACAATTGCTTTTCCTTTTCCAACTCTGTTTTGAGGTGATTGTTGAACACAGACTGAAGTCAGAGACAAGGCAATACTAGAGCTAGAACGTTCTGTCTTCATAGAGCTTATCATACCAGATTTCTGACATGTACCAGCCTTAGGATTCAAATGATTTTTCCTCCAGAGGGAAGAAACCTTTACTGACAAAGAGAAATGTCAGGGAGAAGCAAAACCTCTTACAAGTCAAAGTGTCCAAGAATTCCTTTGCTAGCAGAGTGAGTTGTACCAACAAATAACAGAAAGTGAACATGCATTGTGTTACTCTTGGTGTCATGGCCAATGGTTCCTTAAAGGATGAGAGAGAGAGAAAGCGGGAGAGAGGGCGAAGAAAGAAAATAGACTAGACTCAAAGAGAACTCAAAGAAAACAGACTAAAGTCAAAGACAACAGCAAGCTGCTTGTATTCTTGATGCTCTTGTTATTACATGAGGAATTACCATGGTAACACCAGTACCACGTGACCTGAGATACCAATACATGCTATTCAGAAATAACAGTACAGACAAGAGCACATGTTTCCCATCAAGGCGGCAGGGGCCCGAAGGGCCACTGCAAATTTAGAAAAACTGTACCATAAGGGTAGGTGGAATAATTTTGACTACTCAACAAACTTTGAGACTTCTGTAGCTGTAGGCACATATATTTTACTAACTTTTGCCTGGGTTAAAAATTAATAAGTAAATGACACTAATCCCTCATGTACTGTGATAAATTGAAAGCAACCTGTTTTGTGTGATGATTTACTGTGAATTACTACGCAACTGTCAGCTCAGATTTCAAGAAATCTTAGAGGACTTTTAAATGTTTCTTTCATGCAAATTAGGCAAATTCATCGTTTTTTGACTCAGCCATTGCTCAGGAAGAAACATCACAAAGGTAGAATTTTGTATTTTTATACTTGGGGTCATCACAAAACTTTGGAACTGAATATCAGCCACCCAAAGGGTTTTGGTGTAAGTCTTGCAAAAAAGGAAATACCGTGCTACTATAGCAATGAAAGCAGTTCAACAAATATGCATAAAGTCATTCTGGGTGAATTATACAGAAATCAATCAATCATGATATGCAGATCATTTAAGAGGTCCTAATTGCAGATTACATTAATGGGCGGTGTTAGCAAAGACAGAGTGGAGGTGTCTGATATAAGAATTTATTAGTAGGTAAAAGAGAACCTGGTGATGAAGGAGTGAGTTGAAATAAAGGGAGATGAATACAGTGATTCCCATGTTGGGGAGTAATCCATTAGACCTTCTCATCAGAGAATAGAAGAGGAATAGATCTTAAGAGCAAGACAATGAGTTTCATTTTGGCCATGAGACCACCCTGATTTTAACTTAAAGCAGTGATGATGATGCAGGTGAGAAGGAAGCGCCATCAGAGCTTAACACACAAGTCTGGAAGTTGCCAGAATGAATTTAATGTGTTTCTCCAAGAGGTACATGACTATTGTGTCTGAGGACTTCTTATTCCCAATGAGAATAACAGATCACATAAGAATTGACTGAGCGCCTATTATGTTACAAGCTTTGTACAAAGCACTGTATACTCTGTGGTTTAAAATGCAGGCTTATGCCCTGTTCCCACGATCCCACAAATGACTATGGAAGGAGGCTCTCAGGTCAACAAAATAAATATTGGATTGCAATTGTGAGAACTGCTAAAAAGAAGATAAAGGTGCAGTAAGAGTATATAAATAGGGACTTAACACAGTCTGAGCGTTTAGGGAATGTTTCCCTAGGGATGATGAGGCCTGAAGGATGAGTAACAACATGAGCTACCGAAACCCACATGAATGAAGCCCTAACCATCTTTCGAAATTTAGAACACATTCCATCTTGTCTGGGAAGCTGATTAGCTTTCCCTTGGACATTTGTAACCTCCTTCTCAACAAACTTCTCTCTAGGGTATCACCACTGGCAAAACTATCTTCTTTGCTGGGAGTCACCCTCCTCATAAGGCTGTAGATAACATGGCACCAAGGACCAAGTTTAAAGTCACCAACTTTAAAGGCTGTCAGTGGATTGACTGCCCACCCCTCCTGCCTTTATTTTTTGTCTTTGCTTCTTTCAGACCTTCTTCTGCTGCTGCTGCTAAGTCACTTCAGTCGTGTCCGACTCTGCGCGACCCCATAGACGGCAGCCTACCAGGCTTCTCTGTCCCTGGGATGCTCCAGGCAAGAATGCTGGAGTGGGTTGCCATTTCCTCCTCCAGTGCATGAAAGAGAAAAGTAAAAGTGAAGCCACTCAGTCGTGTCCAACTCTTCACGACCCCATGGACTGCAGCCTACCAGGCTTCTCCATCCATGGGATTTTCCAGGCAAGAGTACTGGACTGGGTTGCCATTTCCTTCTCCCTTTCAGACCTTCTACATCAATATATAATCTCCTTGAGAGCAGTGCTATGCTAAGTGCTATGCTAAGCCGGGAATGCTAGTCAGAGTTCACTATTTCATTCATGCAGCTAACAAAGTAAAATAAAGGTGATAATAAATGTTTTCCCTTCATGGCATGAATTTATCTATGTAATAATCTAATTTAATGCAAGAGAAAAATCAGTGGGAAAGAGAAACAAGCCAACACAACAAAAGAGGAAAAACACATTGAAAGGAGTTTCAAAAGATGGGTAATTTAATGTCTCTAACTGGATGCAGAAATGTGACTAACACGAAGGTCACTGTGACTGGGCAGAATCTCCTGTACTCAGGACAGTCAACATTCTAAGTATTCTAAATAGTCTCATGTCACTCCATTTAGCAAAGCACAGGCCGTATGGCTAGGTGATAGGTGAATGCTAAACTGATGCAGAAGAACAAAGGCTTAATATTCATGACTGGCTTTATTAATCACTAGTAGTTGGCAATAGACTGGAAAACAGACTTTCTTTTCTAAGTTCAGTTGGAAAATATTACCTGTTTATTTCAATATTTTAAAATTCTCAATGATAAATAAGACACAAAGGATATGTTTAAAAATTGCATTTCAATGAAAGAATTACATTAAATAATCATTTAATGCTTCTCTAAAATGAAATTAAGAATTTATTTTGTTTTTTCACTCTCATGAGCAATTTCCCTCACTTTAGTTTTGCCATTCTCTGCCCTCCCTTTTTAGAGCTCAGACACCTTATCCTTTCAGTTTAACATTCATATCAGAGCCTCACTTAGTTCTCCATAGAACATGTTACTCATCTTCAGGCCTCATCATCCCCAGGGAAACATTTTCCAAATGCTCAGACTATGTTAGGTACCTATTTATATACTTTTATTGGACCCTTGTCTCCTTTTGAGCAGTTCTCACAATTGTAATCATATATTTATGTATTTTGTAATTGTAATGAAATGGTCCCTGCCAGGATTTTACTCTGCTTGCTTCATTCAGGATAGGGCTCCAGTCTTTTCCATTTCTGTTTATGTTGCAAGTTATTGCCAAATTATTCTTCCTGAAACAGCTGTTTCCATCATGCCACTATAAAACAGCAGGAAAGACAGAATACATATAAATAATTGAAGTTTATATGATAATGCTGTAACAGACACATATAAAAAGAGACAACAGCTTTCTAAAGGAGAAACTTCATTTTGGAAATAGGGAATTAGAAAAGATTAATGAAGAAGACCTACAGGAGGAGTTGGGATTCATCACAAAGTGGGGGAAGAGAAGACCTACAGGCTAAAAATAGGTATAGTTAGTAGCTCTTTACATCTAAAATGCAGAGTATATGTGGGTGATGGGAGGGATTTATCCCCAAGGATACAGGATATGGAGGAGGTCAACCATGGACATTTGGAGGTGAGATGTTTTATAGGCAATGAAAAGGTATTGGTGTAAGCGGGAAAGCATCATGAAATTTTAAAGAATTTCAGGAAGAGGATGATAGAAGGATAAAGAGATCAATTATGAGGCTATGAGTCTTTCAGGCAAAAGAAAATGAGGGCCTAACCAGGATAGTGTGTTGGGAAAGGCAACAACAGGAAGGAGAAAGAATGTGTCTGACAATAGACAGTGATGGAGAGGGTAGGCTGAGACAGAGAAAGCATTTAGGATGACTTTTTGGCAAGTGCCACGGATCACGGAGGATGGGGAGGGACCCTGGGTAATTTCGATTACAACTATATTGAGTTTTGATTTCTCTGGAGATCCCTTAGCTAGCAGATATTTGTATATACTGCTTTGGATTTGAGGAGACCATGAGGAGCTGGAAATATACATTCTAGTTCAAACCACTATTGCCAATAATTTTTCCCCAGATGAAAGCAGGGTTAGACTAAATCCTGATGATAATTAGAAGCTTTATTTATTAAAAAAGAAGTGCCTTTTATCTGAGAAAGTACTTCATTTCCCCCCCAATTTTCCCCTTATGAAATCTGTTCTCTCCTGCTAGGATGAGCTGGTTGTGATGAAATCTACTTTTGGCTCACGCATTCACAAGAGACGGACCCATGTACACAGGCATGGAGACAGGTGACGACAGTCTTCACTCTACCAGGTCAATGGGACGGTCACTCAATATTCGTTATCTTTTGTGTAATTTCACCCGGTAGTTTTTCCTTCACCTTGAAAAGCATATCAATGTTTAGTACCTAGCCTGGAGCTACAAGGATGTGTTGGATCATTTATTCAGCTTTCTGTAACGAAAGCTTCATGGTAGCCCTACTGAAATAATAACAGGCCCTGGCAATCCAATAAAGCTGTCTGAATCACTGAACATTTTAGATCTTTTAAAAAGTGTGGCAATGGTTATTTGTAACCAGGCTAAGAGAGCATCATCTAGTGGTTACCATGAGAAAGATGAAGGTATTATTATGAATACATAAAAAATATCAATTATCTGATTATAAACAAAGACCTTCAAAGAGCTTCAAAGTATTCCCCAATCCAACCTGTTTATATAAGTTTCTCAATCTCAGCTCTATTGGGATTTGAATAATAATTTTAGTTGAATAATGATTCTTTTTTTCATTAAAGAATGAAATGAAATGCTATGTTAGTTTCAGATGTTCAGCAAAGTGGTTCAGTTATGCACACATAATTTTTTTTCAGATTTTTTCCTTATAGGTTATTACAAAATATTGAGTGTAGTTCCTTGCGCTATACAGTAGGTGCTTGTTGATTATTTTATATACAGTAGTATGTAAAAGTTGGTCCCAAATGCCTGATTTATCCCTCCTCCCCAATCCCCTTTGGTACCCATAGATTTGTTTTCTATGTCTGTGAGTCTATTTATGTTTTGTAAGTAAGTTCATTTGTATCATCTTCTTAAGACTAATTCTTCACTGTGTATAAGAGAGTGTTTAACATCATCCTGTGTTTCTACCTGGAGACTCAGCTTCGATCTTGGGGTCTAGAAGATTCCCTGAAGGAGGAAAGGGCAACCCATTCCTGTATTCTTGTCTGAGAAATCCCATGGACAGAGGAGCCTGGTGGGCTGCAGCATGTGGGATTGAAAGAGTCAGACATGAATGAGTGACTGAGCCTGCACAACTTCCAATCAAAAATGTCCCTAAGCATTTCCAAAAGTTCCAGTTAAAAACCACTGGCTACACTGATAAGAAATGTAAGAACCACTTTTTCAAAAAGGGTTATTGAAAAGCAAATGCTCATCTGGGCTCTGTTTGAATGATGATAGATTCCGAGTGAAACAGGTTATATTTGATGAAGATTGACTGTGCACAGTGTGTAACTGTTTTCCTTTGGTACAGAAAGTGGGATGTTCACTTATACTTTGAATATATCCCTTGTGCAAGTTCAAGTTTATTGATTTACTGAGGAATCATAGTCCAATTCCTGTCTCCTTCCACAGTCATTATAGTAAAGTATTTCTACGAACACAATTTGCTAAGTGCTAAACTGTGTCACCCCAAAATTCATGTGGAGATGCCTAACCCCCTGTACTTGAGAATGTGACTGCAACTGGAGACAGAGTCTTTAAAGAGGGGATGAGAGAGGCTGTTCAAATGGGTCCCTTATCCAATCTGGCTAGTGGTCTTTTCCTAAGAGGACATTTGGACCCACAGATTGACCAAGGGATGCAGGCACAGAGCAAAGACCACGTGAGGACACCGTGAGAAGACAGCCATCTGCACACCAAGGAGAGAGGTGTCAGGAGAAACTAAATCTGACACCACTCTGATCTTGCACTTGTAGCCTCCAAAACTGGGACAATAAATCTCTGTTGTTCAAGCCATTCAGCCTGTTGTATTTTGTTATGGCAGCCCTGGCAAACTAACACTAACAATTTATTTCTTATACTATTACTAATGAACTAAAAGTAATATTAATTTGAGTAAATGGAAGTTGCATGATTGATTAGAAATCTAAGCATGCAACTGTAATCTTTTCTCAAGGAGAAAAGAGGCTGATTAATGCAGACTCAGACTCCTAGTATTTCCTTTTTTCTGATCCCAGAGACTACAGGGAAGAAGGAGCACACAGAATGGAGAGAATGAGAAGAAGGTGGGAAGCAGGAGGGACCCCAGAGCGGCACAGGACAGAGGCTGGCCAGCCAGAGACATGGGGCAGAGCTGCTGAGCCACATGGGCACCCAGGGGTGCCGGGCTGTCAGAAGTGTCGCCCAGGTGTCATCTGCACCTGAGCGTGCTGTTGAGGCCCCACACGTCTCTTTCACTGTCCCCAATATTTGTTGCTAATTTTGCTAAAAAAAAAAAAAATGTTTTCTGAGTTTAATACTACTGCAGGACAAACAGAACTAGTGCTTACATTTCACAATTTTTGTAACTGATTGTATCCACTTTGGTGCTTCTATCACCTTCCTGACAGCTTCAATATCACTTTCCTCTAGGAACTTTCCTCTCTCTCCTTCACAGTGACTTCTCATGTTTACTATATTGGTTATGTTTGATGAAGCAAAAGGAAGTACATATGTTTTGTTGACTTGGTAAAAACAAAAGCATGATCTCCAACCACTTAGGCCAGAGGTCTCAAGTCAGTTAGTGCTGTATGCAGACTCTACAGGGAAATGAGGAAGGGAACTCAGCCAATCCAGAATAGCGGAGGCAAGGTCTTGCCAAAGACTCCATATGATGGTATTCAGGAAAGGGATACATACACCTATGCCAAGATAGGTAACACACACTTTCTCATCATTTATTTCCTAAATAATTTATTGTCTGATCTGTGTCTGGCTCTATGCTGGGCACCAAGGATGTGGCAGTGAGCAAGAAGCAATCCATACACTCAAAAAACCCTGCAGCCTGACTGGGTGAAGATGGAGTGGAAAAGCCAGATTAAATCTGATTACTTATTCTCTATGTATTAAAAGTGGGACATCAAAGTATTATAAATTTAAAGAAAGTTATTTTTTACAAGAGTAAAAAATAGAGTCCTTGAGTTTGTGGAGGCTACAAAAAATCAGAGGAAATTTTTTTTAAAACATGAATATAGAAAATTATTAGAATCACAGGTGATAAGACTGTCATTCTCTTCAACACTGAGATTAATTAAGATTTAGGAGTGTTTGCTTCTTTGTTAATCTCTTCACTGCTGTTCCTGAAATAAGAATTCAGAACTATCCAGTGACCATGTGGTCACACTTACAGTGCTGCTCATTCCCAATTTGGAAATTATCTCCCTGTGTTCCAAGGCAACATGCTGTTCTTTCAACAAGGCATTGTTTTATAAGGATATACTTGAACTCAAATTGAAGTATATTTTGATATGATTAGATTTCCTACTTTATTCTCTCCATTAATGAAAAGTCATATTTCTTTTTACCACCTCAATACTACACTTTTATTGACTAAGTTAGAACACCAACATACAGCTCCTCTTTAGATGTTTTCCTGGCTTCCTCCCTTTTTCCTTCCCCTCCTTTTGGTAATTATCAAAACAGTATCCTTTCTACCAAAGAGCACAAATGTAACGTCATGAAAGGAAACTTAAACATGTTGTCTTAAACAATCTTAGATGAGTCCTAGCAAGTATTCTGAAACCTCACTAATACAGGGTCGATTGTAGTGCATCTACAATAATAATCTATCACTGTTCCAGATGTACTGACTTCTCAGCAGGTTCAAAAGAAGTTCAAATAAAGATTTTAAAATGTACAAGTTGAAAATATGAGTTACACAATTGAAAAAGACATCATTCATGACTTGGATCTTCCTTCCCCCATTTATCCATCCCCTCCAACCATTGTTTTCATTACAAGTTTGTTGCCAGAGCTATACTTCTATGGGATAGAAGCTCTACATATAATGACTTAATGAGTACATATCTTTTAAACAAAAGGCCATTCATTTGATTTACTTTCTGTATACAGTAAGAAATGCATTGTACTGAAGAACAAGCTAGACCTGACATTTTTGCAAATATGAGGTCTACACTACAAAATACTGGTTATTGTCAAACACCTTGCAAGGATATTTGCTTGCAAAATACATTATAATACTCAGTGTAAACAGTGACTGAGGATAAGCCTGAACTTGTCTGGGTACCATGCAACATGCTGAGTCCACACTACATACATATATTTATCAGCTTATATAAGCACACAATTCTGCTGACTTACACAGGAAGTTGATTACTCTTAAGTGGAAAAAAAGGAAAGGTAATGTAAATAGGAACACAGCATTGACATGTTTGAAGACCTTATTGGTATAAATTTAAAATAAAAAAGGAAGGAATTGAACCCTCTTTAACTGGTTTCAAGCCAATGACATAACCACTATGTCTCAATAAATGCGATATTAGTAAAAAATTACCTAAGTTTGTCAAACTACAGGTAACAGTTCTATCAACCTGTACTGCATATGCATTTCAAGTAGGCTTTCAAGATGTAACATCTCCTATTATGGAAGAATGTTACATTTTCATGACTATACATTAACAGTTTGGCATCTTGTGTGCCTTTGTGGTGTGGGTGTCACACCCCTAATTACAGAAGGGAGTTGGGTGACTGATTAAAACTGAGCTGTGTAGGAAGTCTCAGGATACATTTTCCTAATGTTCTCTGACACAGTTGCTAGTTAGTGCCAGCGTGTTATAAATTCAAATGGTCCTAGAGGTCGACAGGAAGAGCCTTGGTAGTTGGGAAAGAGACTTGAATACTTCCCCTCACAAAAATTTTTTAAAAGTTCATTCTCATCAACTTTTTTTTTTTTACAGTTGAAAAACTAACCCCAAGGCATTTCTGAGAGTTTGGAAACTTTTAGAAAAAAAAAAAAATCACGTAGGTATCCGAATGTTCCTCTATGTTTACATATAAGGTCAAGTCTGGCAAAATGTATCCTTTATGTGTGAGTTTATGCATACATCATAAGAAAAGGAAAAATAGAAGCATAGGCTGATTATGATAGACTTTCAGTAAGTTACATTGCTTTTTGAATTTTGGATTCTGATTTCAAGATTTCATAAAATTATGGAGAATTGGCATTTTCACAGAGAATAGAGTCTCATTGTAAAATGCTCCCAAAGTTCATTCTGAAAAAACTGAATATGATGACTGTATAAAACCCAAATTGAGAGATCAGTTTTAGACCCATTTGTCAAACATAACAATCCTATTTTTACACTGCAGTAAAAAGGCTAGAAGATAAGAGGGTTTTCTTACTGCACTCCCTCTTTTCTTGTAATGAAAACACTCAGTTCAACTTTGAAACTTAATTATACAACGTGAGCTGGCCTGGTAGTGAGAGAGAGACAGATAGTGTGTGTGTGTGTGTGTGTGGTGTGGGTCTGTGTGGAGACTGTGAGTTAGCACAATTTTGGAACCTTGATCTAGAAATGACATCTTCTTCAGAAGAAAAATATCTAAGCCTATTCTGGCCTCCACAGTGACCACATATAAATCAATGCTTTTTATAGAATTTGAACCTATTTATCACACTTAGGCATTAAGGAATATTATCTGTAGATTGTGAGATACTGGGAATCTAGTAATAAGAGGTTTTAATAAACATATCTATTATTTAGGAAAATCCTCTGTGAAATATTCAGTGTAGATGATTCTGAAGGTTGTACAAGCACTAGTAATCTCTTAAATTCCTAAAATCTACAGACCCTGAAACCATATCAGCTTTTGCTAATAGCTAAGCTAAGAATATTTTCCAGTTCTCTTTCCTCTTTGGTTAATTTTTTTCTAGCTATCCAGTATGCTGAATTTTAGAACTAACCTCTCACCCTGACCCTCCCAGCTCAGCAGACCTCCAAAGCAGTTACTAAAGGGCAACAAAACACGATTTCA
Source organism: Antilocapra americana (assembly GCA_007570785.1). NCBI lineage: Eukaryota > Metazoa > Chordata > Mammalia > Artiodactyla > Antilocapridae > Antilocapra > Antilocapra americana. Next base: position 4,547,508 of record ML661338.1, on the reverse strand, counting down.
CAGACAAACAGCTAGAAGAAAGGAAAGCAGTTACCGTCTCCTCTGTGGCTTAATGTCAATGGGCTTGTTGGTTGCGTAAGGTGATCCATGAACATATGCAGGGCTTCGGAATCTAGGCATCTTCCCCAGGGTTAGGTACTCACAGCTGGTTGGCAAACTCATTTTATCCAAAAGGCAGGAGTAAAAACAAGTCTTAGGAGTCAGCCCAGCATTCCTGGGAAATGCTGGAAGGAACGTGTCAGAGAGTGAATTTCAGACATATGCTCCTCTCTGGTCGCTGGGTGCTGATTTGCTTTAAAATAAGCCCGTGTTTCTCAGAGGCTACACGTTCTCGCTTGTTTTCTTCTCATGGATACAGGAAGCTTGTTGCTTATTTCTAACCAGAATCAGTGCTCTGACCAATTATTGGCTGACTAGATGAGGTAAAACTTCTCATAGCGCCACAAAAACCTATTTCCACTCAGATGAGCTCTCTGAGTAGGCAGCAACGTTTAATCCATTACTGTCTGATGTCTAAAAGAACATCCACCTAATGTTACAGTGGTTGGGAAATCAGAGCAACACTACACACAGAACATGCATCTGAAAGGAAGGAAATAATCAATTATTGGATACGTTTTCAAAGGGGGGAAACTGTTTGCTAAACTTATTAGAGATCCTTAGAAAATGAGATGGGTACATGGAAATGACTGTGGTGGTTTTCCAATTTGCTGGTCAAAAAATCGTGGGTTCTCCCTCATAAATTACTATTCACAATAGGACTGAATTCAGCCTCAGGAACATAAAAAAAATGGTCAGCAAAGCCTTTTGAATACTAGTTTGGACTTTGAAACTGATGTTTTTCCTTATTAGAAATATTCTCTCAGAGGGAACCTAGCTGCTCGCTGGATGAAAAGCTATCGAAGAACTGATGGGAAATTCTTTACTATTTCAAAGTTTTTTTTTTTCATAACATAACGAAAGACAAACTGGAGAAATTGGAAATCATTCCAAAATTCTCCCTAGAGCTACAAATCTCAGAGAAAAGTTATAGCTTTCATGAGCCCGCAGTTTTCAATAGTCCTCACCTCATTTCCTAGTATTCTAGCAACACAACCACTGTGGCCCTCATGTGCAGTTCAAGATAGGAGTTCAGAGTACTACGCAGGGTAATTTTTATGTTTGAAAAATGATTTCTTATTCAGGATTTGAATAAACACAACCTATCTATTTAAGAGACCTGGGACCCAGGCAAACACAAAGTCTGCTGAGAGAAAGCGGTATTTTATTTTGTAGTGGCCGAATTCAGACAATGTTTGGGCTTAAACCACATAATTCAAATTCAGATTTTTTTTAAGTTCAAAAGGGAACATAATTTCCCATTTGACAGTAAGCATTTCCTATCTAATGATTCTCCTTTTTGTACTTTTTTTATTACAAAAAGACACATGGTCATTTTAACATGTGAAATGAAACAAAGGTATATAAATAAAATCCTTATTTCTTTTTCCTATGAGTTAGTATCACTAATTTTCTGTATGCTAATTCTGTCACTGCATTTACAGGCGTATACATACACACAGAATACACATACACACTGACAAATATACAGGGCTTCTTCATCCTGTTTCTGTAAAGTGGGATTATACTTTATATAATCTTCTACAAATATTTTTGTGCTTAAAAGGATTCATGGATTTTTTTTTCAGGCAATATGTAGAAATCTAGTATGTTCTTTTTAACAATTACGTAAGGCTTCACAGAATGAATGCATTATTATTTATTCAACCAATCGTCTAGTGGTAGACATATAATTTTGGGCTTCTATAAACAATAAACACATTTGTCAATATATTCTTAATGGTTGGAGCTTTTGTTTCTGGAAGTGGGTTCCTAGATCCCAAATTTGTGCCGTTTTCCCTTTAATGGCCTATGGCAGTGCATACCTAAAAGTCATGTCAGAAAAGGTCTGTTTCCCACACCCTTGAAAACACTCCCTTCTGACATTCAAGTCTGTTCCTTTATAGCAGAAAATAAGGTAGCCAGTGCTCCAAAATGTCCAGTGATTGCATATGGTTCCTTGCCAAAATGAAACTGTTCTTAGGGTTCCTATGAAGGAAAGGGCAGCCTGCTTGAACTGAGATATACCAAGGGAAAGACTTGAGCCTCATCAACATGGGAGAACACACCAAAGTGGAGTAGAGGTAGCCAAGAATTTTTGCTTAATGTTTATAGTCAATGGGAGATAAAATAGCAACAGAGTTCCTGCCACATTTCCAGTCCTTGGTATATCTTCCTTACTAATATTTCGCAATCAGGGAACGATCATATAATTTTACAACACGCTGGTAGTGCCTAATGATTACCAAGTAACTGTGATGTACAACTTTGATGTACAACTGTGTCTAATTTATAGTTTTCAAATTTAAGGGGCCCCTTGGACCTACTGTCCCATCTTAGGGCCCTAAGAACACATGTACAATATTCTTATCTGTAAACTGATTTAAGGGTCTTTGTCCAATACTAAAGAATGAGAACTGCATCATATAAGAATTTCCTAAAAGGAGTAGGAAAATAAAAAAAACTGAAGAGTAAGACATAAACCTCTATGGGAGAAAATATATATTCACTGCTAGGTAAAATTCCCTGATTTTCTTCACAGGGGCAATGATTTACCACAAGCTGACGGCACTTCCTGGGGATTACTTGTACTCAAGTTGAGATGAGAAGGGATTACATTTAAAATCTAACCTGCCAAGAATTTCGAATCGGTGAGAATGATGGCCCATTAGCACCGGTGGCCTTGGAGGCAAAGTCAAACCTTCCCATCTTACACAATTCCCTTCCTCTGAGGCTGGGCAGAAGCAGTTGCTGACTCTACCTTAGGGAAAACGCAAACCCAAGGGAGAACTTAATGTTCAAGTTAACAGGTTCACAGCAAGATGGGGCTCAGATCTCACTATCGAATGATCACTAGAAAGGCAGGAAAATCCAGCACAAATCTCACTCGTCAACCCCATAATTCTAAAACAAGGGCAGAAATTCACAGGGTATCAAGAACACCAATTTTTTGGTATACTAGAGGGTCAATGCTGGTCATGTCCCTAACAACAATTAAAAGCAATGGCTAGTAAGTAACAGTTTGAGGCCATAGGACTTCTCTTCTAAAAATTCCAATATTTATCGAAGAAGATTCTTTCAGCCGAAAGCTCTACCCTGGCATCATGGGTTTGGCAAATTGTAAAGCTGAAGGAATTCTTCCAGAGAATCATCTGTTTGTGACCTTATCAAAGCAGAAGAATCAGCGGAACCATCTTCCCTTCCTTGTGGTTTCAGAGGACTGCCTCCTCCCCCGTGTCCCACACCCAGACCCGCAAGCGATGCTGCCAGTGTTCACAGCCACCTTCAGCTGTGAGGGCTGTTCTCACTTTCTGACCTACGCATTTCCCAGCAAAGGGATCCAATCCAGCAGCGTCAAACAGTCATGGCATGCTAATAAATCCTCACATCTTCTTCCAGAGTCCGTACCTTTCTGCCATGACAATCAACTGCTCACAGGAAAATTCCATTTGGAAGTCCCACAACTGTTTCATTCCAGCATTTAATTCACATCAATTCTCTTTCCCTATCTCCCCAAAGAGTTTTCTTTCTGTGTTCTCTAGCCCTCGTGCCATATACCCGTCCACCTGACAGTCATCTCTAACCAGGCCACAAATCCTAAAGACATGAAAAATTGAATAATATATTAAATAGCATATTATTACACTATAATAACGCTCTATTTTTATAACAATATTAGATGAGCAATGATAGTAATAATAGCGGATGATTTCTATGCACTAGACACTATAATTAGCTCTTTTAATCTTCATAAAATAATTGAGTTCAGCACTGTCATTACATCCCTTTTGTAGAAGAGAAGAGCAAGGCACAGAGAGATTGAGGTACATCCCCAGGTCAGAGTCTTAAGAGTGAAATCAGAGTTAGGAACCAGTTAATCTGGCTCCAAAAAACAGACTACGCTATTCCTCTCGGCAGATTGTACTTCCCTGAAATTAACTAATTAATTTTTTTTTCATATTTTGCCTAGAGGTAATATCTTCAGTCTTTTTCTCCTTAATTCCATTCTTCACTTGAATATCATGTAGATCATTTTTAAACAGGAATCTGAACATGTGGCTATTTTGCTTATTATCATTCAATGACTCTCCATTTCTTTAGTGATAAAGCTCAACATTTAAGATCCAAAGGTTAGCACAGAGATCCCCTCTGACTCTGTTCTGATGTGCACTACTGTATCTGTCATGGATAACCCTGGTAGTATCCTGGGAAGTCCGGCTCTTTCACACCACTGGACCTTCAAGATGAAAAGTCCTCTGATCAGTGTACTTTTCCCTTCCTTCTCCAGCTGGCTGACTCCTTTTAAGCGTCATCTCTTTCAAAACACATTCTCCATTCCTCAGTTTTATTGAGATGCCTCTCATATGTTTTTTTATCCAGCCACATACGACTCTAACTCACTGTTTCGTAGCTCTTCATGCATTTATAACTCTCCCTGTGGCACCAGAGTTTCTGGAGGGCAGGCATTCTGCCTTATTTCACTTGTAACTCTAGCACCTAAACCAAGCTTGCTCGTTAAATAAAGCAGCTGAAATTATAAAGGCACTGGATGTCCCAAAGACTTGCTTAACTCTCTCCTGAATCCTTCATTCTCAGCTACTCTTCCAGAATAATAATTATTAACTACTGAAATACATTTGAAGTAGTCAAACTATTCACTGCATTCTACCAAACACAAATATTTCACAAAGAACAACCACTGTAAATGCAAAGTCTCTTCTCAGGGAATGAGGAATGTACATAGGTTTTAGCGGGAGATATCAGAGATGTGTCTGCCTGGGCAAACAATTTCAGTTCAAGAATTAAATTATCAAAGTAGTTGTTCAACCACCTGATGAATCACAGGTTATGCCTTTATTTAATCATGTTCTATGCTTTGAGAACACAATTGGCATAGTTCAAATTCATCAATTAATCAGTCTTCTACAAAGTATTAGCTTTTCTGATAATCTCCTCCTGAAACTCCACATACTATACTTCATATAGTCTTGGACAAAATGGTTTCAAATTGAAGAAAACTCTGCAAGTTGATATGTAGATTTACCATGAAGGACATAACAGTGTTTCCCAAATTAATAAAAGGATGTAAATTTCCTTAATGTCCAAATGCTTGGAAAAAATTGGAATATCCATTCAATACAAATATCATGAATTCAATAAAATGACTATGTTGAAAAACAGACTACACTGATATACTAAGTGGCATCTTAAACACATCCATAGACAAACACATGAATTCCATTGCCACATGCGTTTGGGAAATTCTCCATTACATAGATGTTTTTGGAGGAACAGGAGTAATCAGTTTTTATTATGCTAATGTTTGTTCCAATTTGTGAATAAGAAATGGATAGACTGTGTGGCACCCTCCATGGGAACCTATGTGACACTGTGGGAATTAGGCTTCTGAAAAAATATCTAATGACATGGAGATGAATTCATAAAATATTAACAGTCAAAAACTAGGTTATAAAACAGCATAGCAATATGATATTGTTTTCAACGAATAAAAAATAAACTCATATGTTGAAACAAGAGAATAAAAAAATACACATCAGAATATAAATATATACATATATGGATGGGAAGAAACAGATGATTTTAATTTTCTGCTTTTCTCCTATCTATATTATCTAAACATTCTAGAATGTCTCATGTTACTATTTTAACAAGTGAAATTTTATTAAAACTTCAAAATCTGGATTCCATCAACTAAAAAAAGAAATTATTGATTGAGATGAATTAACAAATTACATAGCAGAAAATAAGAGAAATATTGTGTTTTTTTTTTGCATTTGGTGTTTGTAACATCTTTGGCATGTATTCAGATACAGTTGTTAAGACTAGCAAAAAATTGCTTGGACTTGAGTAGTGAACAAAAAGAAAATAGTCCCTATAGCTAAGGGAGACCCTAAAATCTGGGTATCTTTTGGGACTGAAACTAAGATGAGATTCACGATCACAGAACTGTTCTAAAAAAATTATGCAATCAGGGGGCCTCCTTATTTATTTGGGAACATATTTCAATAAAAATGAATCTGTAAGCTTTAGCACTGCTAGAATTTTGAAAATATACTAAAATGAAAGGGGCTAACAGGATTATTATAGATGCAAATCAAAGGGACAGTGGTCATGCTTAGGTTGAAAAAAAATGAAATAATTTATGATAACAATTGATTATTCCAAATCTAGATAACTTGTTTCAGTGAGTTACATGAAAAAAAAAATCCTTAAAGAATGATTTACAAAATAAAATACAGTGAAAAATGAAAAAGTCAGCAATTTCCTTAAGAAGCTGCATTTCCGGACTTCCATGGGGGTCTAGAGGTTAAGACTCCAACCGTCAATGCAGGGGGTGTGGGGTTCAATCCCTGGTTGGGGAGCTGAGATCCCACATGTCTCACGGCCAAAACTCCAAAACATAAAATAGAAGCAATACCGTAAAATATTCAATAAAGACTTATAAAATGATCCACATCAAACAAACCTTCAGAAAAAATAAAAAAGCTTCAACTCCCCTGACCTGACTGATATTCACAAACAACTTTCTGATCTAGAATCTGACCTCTTGACTAGAGTTACCGAGAAAAGGTATCATGTGGATTTGGTGTTCTTAGACCAGTCACACTTTCAGCTGTAAGAGAAAGTGTTTATCTTTACCATACACAAAGATAAACTCAAAATGGATCAAAGATCTAAGCATAAGACCAGAAACTATAAAACTCCTAGAGGATAACATAGGCAAAACACTCTCTGACATAACCCAAAGCGGGATGGATACTCCATGACCCACCTCCCAGAATATTGGAAATAAAAACACGAATAAACAAATGGGACCTAATTAAAATTAAAAGCTTCTGCACAACTAAGGAAACTATAGGCAAGGTGAAAAGACAGCCTTCAGAATGGGAGAAAATAATAGCCAATGAAGCAACAGACAAACAATTAATCTCAAAAATATACAAGCAACTCCTGCAGCTCCATTCTAGAAAAATAAACAACCCAATCAAAAAGTGGGCCAAAGAACTTAACAGACACTTCTCCAAAGAAGACATAAAAATGGCTAACAAACACATGAAAAGATGTTCAACATCACTCATTATCAGAGAAATGCAAATCAAAACCACAATGAGGTATCACTTTACACCAGTCAAAATGGCTGTAATCCAAAAATCTACAAGCAATAAATGCTGGAGAGGATGTGGAGAAAAGGGAACTCTCTTACACTGTTGGTGGGAATGCAAACTAGTACAGCCACTATGGAAAACAGTGTGGAGGTTCCTTAAAAAACTGCAAATAGTCCTGCCATATGACCCAGCAATCCCACTGCTGGGCATATACACCGAGGAAACCAGAATTGAAAGAACCACGTGCACCCCAATGTTCATCGCTGCATTGTTTACAATAGCCAGGACATGGAAGCAACCTAGATGCCCATCAACTGACGAATGGATAAGAAAGCTGTGGTACATATACATAATGGAATATTACTCAGCATTAAAAAAAAATTCATTTGAAGCAGTTCTACTCAGATGGATGAAACTGGAGCCCATTATCCAGAGTGAAGTAAGCCAGAAGCAAAAACAACAATACAGTATATTAACACATATATATGGAATTTAGAAAGACGGTAACGAGAACCCAACATACGAGACAGCAAAAGGAACACAGATGTATAGAATAGACTCGTGGACTCTGTGGAAGAGGGTAAGGGTGGGATGATATGGGAGAATGGCATTGAAACACGTTAATTATCATATGTCTAATCAATCGCCAGCCCAGGAGTGATGCTCGGGGCTGGTGCATCGAGATTTCCCGGGGGGAGGGAGGAGGGAGGGGGGCTCTGGAGGGGGAGCATATGTAAACCCATGGTGATATCATGGCATTATATGGCAAAAACAGTAATAATAAAAGAAAAAAAGAGAAAGTGTTAACATTTTGACTCACAAATTAGCCTCTTGGGAATATTATTAGCTTGACTCAATTCTGCAGACTGTGAAAACTGGTGAGACTTAATGGCATACCTTTTAAAACTTGAAGTATCATGAAATCTCATAAATCAGTCAGCCTCATCGGCAGGCCTAACTTTATAGCAAGGATAACTTTTCTTAATTAATCAACTGCTTCATCTTATAAGAAGGCAAGTTTGGAATAAATGAACCAGAGCTTTTCACCTTCTTAGACAAGTCTTATTCATCTAATAGTGTCCCATTGGGAAGAATGTCTGAAAATTTTGTATCTGTTAACTGTCACCTCCTCAAAAATCCCAGCAGAAACCTGCAAATCACACAAAGTTGTCTACACATACTGCAGTAAGGGAGAAGATCCCTCGGACAGAGTTGTTTTTTTTTTATTTTTTTAATTAAGACTTTTAAAAAAGATTTTTGATATGAATCATTTTTTAAAGTCTTTTTTGGGTTTGTTACAATATTGCTTCATTTTTATTTATTTATTTATTTTTTGTTTTCTTTTGACTATGAGGAATGTGGGCTCTTGGCTCCCAACTAGGGATTGAAGCAGCATCCCCTCTATTGGAAGGCAAAGTCTTAACCACTGGACTGTCCCTGAACTCCCTCGGACAGGGTCTTAAGAGAACCTTATCAGAAGAAGCAGGGAAGCAAGCAGCTAAGTTATTTTTTTGTTCATTCTCACTTTTTTTTTTTTTAACACAGGGACGGGAAAGTAGCTGGATTCCAGTATCATTTAACAGGGACAGGAAATTCTGTTGGTTTCAGTTTCACACCTAACAAAGGCCCTTGACTACTGATAATCTTATCTCAACGAACCTATTATATACACAAAGCTTAAAGGAGCAATAAAATCAACTGAACAAAGTGATGCTCATTCATTGAAGTCTCAGGTAGGCCCACACAATTTATACCTCCAAGCTCTTTATAAACAGTTTGAATGTTAAATAGAGTGACATTTTGCTTTAGAATGTATGAAAATGGAAACAAATGAGTTTTAATAAACATAATGGGCTCTGACAACATGACTTCTGCAACAGATGTCCTATACTACTTCCTACACTTTCGTCCTTAAACAGCATCATTTGCTTGCCAAGATACAAACTGTTGCCAATATTCAGCTGCAGAATTTCCAACAGTAGGAAGCAGGGGAAAGAATTAAAACAATTTAGTCCTTAATTTCCAAATAATCAAATGTCTTCTATCATTATAAAATGGAAGATGAAAAACAATACTGCTGCAAGCTCTTACTCTGTCAACTAGTTCGTCAAGCAAAGAGGAGGTGTCTTTGGCAAAGACTGTTCTATATTTGGTAGCTGGATGATTTTTTTAAGAAAATATATCAACTCGTTCCTATACCTCAGCTAGTTAGCCAGCCAGCATGAGTTGAACACCTACTATATATACACAAAAGAAATAAATGCTATAACTCTTATCTAGGAAAAGAAGTCATAAATCCATTTTATGTCCAATTCATGCATTATGGAAGGACTCACTTCAAACGACCATACTGTAAGATAGAAATAAAAAGCTGGCACATTAGTGATCCTATTTGAAACTCTGTGGTTGACTAACATTGCACTGAGTTTATATTCTGCTTATGCCATCATTTTTGTTCAGTTCAGTCGCTCAGTTGTGTCCGACTCGTTGCAACCCCATGATCTGCAGCACGCCAGGCCTCCCTGTCCATCACCAACTCCCGGAGTTTACCCAAACTCATGTCCATTGAGTCGGTGATGCCATCCAACCATTTCATCCTCTGTTGTCCCCTTCTCCTCCCGCCCTCAATCTTTCCCAGCATCAGGGTCTTTTCAAATGAGTCAGCTCTTTGAATCAGGTGGCCAAAGTATTGGAGCTTCAGCTTCAACATCAGTCCTTCTTCCCTATATTACTTAAGCTGTTAATTAATTACAAACCAAGTGGATTACAAACCACGAGGTGGGCAGATAAGTACATATTCATCTTTGATTTATCCACAATACCTAGTACATTGGTCTATGTGTTGTAGGTGCTCAGTGAATATTTGTTAAAAAAAGGACTTGAATTTATATTTCATATTCATTAACTTTTAAAACTAGATATTGTCCCTGTATGATTATTAAATAGTGCCTCCTTTTACTCTCAAAAGTATCATTGTTTGGATTGTAAATCACCTGGCTATCATCTCACCCTGGAACTACACATTTACAAGGCTGGCTCAGCCACTAGCATGAAAACAATTCAAAGGCAGAGACTGAGTCTTATCCATAACTGCTTCCCCAAATCCGTCACAATACCCCCACTTCTTTAGGGTCTACACTGATGATCCAAGAAACAATAACAGGTAATAGAAAAACTCAGATTTAATCACTCCGAAGAAATCCCAGAGGAAACAAAATGGAAAAGAGTGACTGGCAAAGAATCAGGGAGGTAAAAATATTGAACTGGATGTTCTCTTAAATTTAGATGACACAAAAGTTATGCCCCTGTCCTCAAATCCATATAGCAGTGAAATATCTTTGCCATTGTCAGATGCCTCTAGATTCCTGGGTTCATTCAACAAAATTCGAGAGTTATTTGCAATTAAGGGAAAGATCACGTGTGAGGATGCTGGTTATGGAGCAAGTGACTTTGGTTTACAGCCCCACGCTGCCAGAAACGACTTAGTAACCCTAGAGCATTGATGACACCTTTCTAGTATCAGTTTCCAGGACACTTAAGCTTTAATCATTCATTCAACAGGTATTTGTCAAGTTACTATTCTAGGTGTTGGGAATCCAGCAGCAAACAAAACAGATATGTGAGTGTACCTGCTTGCCTGGAACCGACCTTCCAGTAGAGGTACGCAGCTGACTGCATAATGAAGAGAAATATGGAAGAGTGGTGATAAGTGGCAGAAACAAAAATGCTGCAAGGAAAGGATACAAGAAGTTCCGGTATGGGGTAGGGAGGGGGACTCCTCACTGCCCTGGAGCCCTTGGTGGCAGGGCTTATGCCATCCTACAGTCTTGTAGGAGAGGTGAGAGGTGGAAGGGCTAGCTTTCCTGCGGCAACTGAGTCTTGTGGAGATGAAGGGAAAGGATCCAGTGCAGCTAACATGATATAGAACATAGTTGTCACTACGATTCTGCAAGTCCCTAGACGGAAACATCTCTTTTAATTAACGGAAGAGATCCATGTGTTCTTCTGTCATGACTTGTTCCTTTGTTGATGGACTATTTGCTATTGTTAGTCGCTAGACAACTTAATGTAAGCACCTGTGATTTAGCGACTGCTTAAAATCTTCCTGTTAAGTGTGATGAATTAATCCCAGATCCAGGTAACATAGGATAAAAGGCAATTACAGAAAACATAAAGTGATAATAAATTAAGTGTAGATCAGTTAGCGGCAGCACAGGCCCTTGTTAACTATCTTAATTACTGATATTTAGTAACAGAAGCTGGTGCCAAAATTTTAAACACAGTCACCTCCCCTTTACTTATTCCCTTGAGACGAATATTCAGTTACAAAGTCATGGATTAGTCGCTACCAATAACAATTACAGCTAATATCTCCTGAGTATTTGATCAAGGAGTCTCTAAAAGGCACTGTGTGAAGAACTTTTTATGTAATAAGTTCCTGTAATTGGAAGACTTATTCAGGGTAATTGGAAATGTATTTTTCTCCTAATGCACGAACACTCTCCAAGGAGAAGCAAGTGTCTGGTTCTGCTCAGGCCCTTCCTGGGATGAGAATCACCTGGCTTCACCGGGCAGCATCTCTGCTTTCAGCATATCCAAATATTGTAAAGTTCTTTGTATCAAACTAAAGTTGCCCTTTCAACTTGCACAGTCTCTTGATCCTAGACTGGAAGTCATTAAAAATCAAACGTCATTCTTTTCTATTATATGACAACTCTGTGGTGATCCAAAGATAGCTTTCATTTCACCCTATTCTTTTCTAGGCTACACAGTCTCAGATCTTTTGATTGGTCTCAGTATGTCATAGCTTCTAGATGCTTCACCATCCTGGCAACAGACTTCTGCACTTATTCCTATTTGTTGATTGCTCTTCAACCTGTATCCAAAATTAAACCAATATTCCAGGTGTGACATAACTATTATGGGGCAGAGAGAGACAATCATTTGCATTTCTCTGTTGACTATACAGACTTTAATTTGAAAAGATACATGTACTGCAAAGCTCACAGCAGTACTGTTCACAAGAGCCAAGACACGAAAGCAGCCTAAACATCTACTGACAGATGAGTGGATAAAGAAAACGTGGCACGTCTATACAATGGAATATTCAGTTCAGTTCAGTCACTCAGTCATGTTCAACTCTTTGCTACCCCACGGACTGAAGCACGCCAGGCTTCCCTGTCCATCACCAACTTCCAAAGGATAGGCTTCCCTGTTCATCACCAGTATCCTGAATGGAATATTACTCAGACATTAAAATGAATGAAATAATGCTATTTGCAGCAACATGGTTAGACCTGGAGATTATCATACTAAGTGAAGGAAGTTAAACATGGAAAAGCAAACACAGGTTGATATCATTTTTATGTGTAATCTAAAAATGATAGAAATGAACTTATTTATTAAACAGAAAAAGACTCATAGACATAGAAAATAAACTTATGGTTACAAAAAGGAAAAGGTGAGTGAGAGATAAATTAGGAGTTTGGGATTAAGAAATACACATTACTATACATAAAACAGACAAACAACAGAGATCTATGGTACAGCACAGACAACTATATTCAGTGTCCTATATAGCCTATTATATGTAAGAATCAGAAAAAGTACACACACACACACCCATATGCATATATATGTGTGAAAGTGTGCTCAGCTGCATCCAATCTTTGCAATCCCACAGACCATAGCCCGCCAGAATCCTCTGTCCATGGAATTTTCTAGGCAAAGAATACAGGAGTGGATTGCCATATCTTAGATGCATCAACCCTAGGGATGATCCAGGGAATCTTTCCAACCCAGGGATTGAACCCACATATGTCTCCTGCATTGTCAGGCAGATTCTTTACCATTGCGCCACCTGGGAAGCCCATACAGGTGTGTGTGTGCGTGTATAACTGAATCACTTTGCTGTATGTCTTCAAACATTGAAAATCAACTATACTTCAATGAAAAATTAAAATAAAAAATAAATACATGAATGAAACTGAAGACAGCAACCTCCCCATACTCTTAATCCATGTACTATCTTTCCTAGGAGTCCATAATCCAACACAGATTAACTGCAAATTTAAAACTGTAGTCATGTTTATTAGCAAACATAAATAACTGTTGATCCTGACTGTATTCCAGTTTGTTCCCTGTTGCTTTCAAGTCCATTTTTCTGTATATTTGATTGGATGAATAATATTCTATTCCTTATTCAGTATTCCTTATTTCTTATTCTTCGTTTATGCTGTTCAACTAGCAAGAAAAAACAACATTTATTTAAGGGCCTCCCTGATGGCTCAGTGGTAAAGAATCCACCTGCCAAAGCAGGAGGCATGGATTCCATCCCTGATCTGGGAAGATCCCACATTCCTCAAAGCAACCAGACCTGTGTGCCACAGCTACTGAGCCCACCTGCGCCAACTACTGAAGCCCATGTGGTCTCGAGCCCACGCTCCGTAACGAGAGAAGCCACCACAAGGAGAAGCCTCCACGCCACTGATAGAGAGCAGCCCCCGACAGCCGCAGCTAGAGAAAAGCCCGTGCGCCAACCAGGGCCCCGCGCAGCCAAAGATAAGCAAACCAATACAATTATTTTAAAAATATGTATTTAATTGCATTTTCATCCAGCCCATACATCCATTATTTCTGCAGTTATACCACAAGAGATCTTTTCATAAGCCTAACCAGGATAAAAATACACTGTTTTCACAGCATTTCCTGATTTACCAGACAAGCGACAGTGAAGTTCTGACTAATACTGTGTTGATTGGCAAATGCAAACAGTGATGGGCTTTGGGCTAGATATTTTTCTCAGTCCGACTTAAAGCTCTGTGAGAGACAAGCAAAAGGCAGCATCTTAAAGAATCATTCACATATTTAGTTAACTTTGAAGCATGAAAAAACAATTTAACCAAGGCAGTGTAACTTGTGGGGAACACCAAAGCGTGAACACATATGGGGAGTGAAAATATGGTTTGCCCATAGAAAGCAAACGTAACAGATAGTTTAGTGACAAAGCATCAAGATAACAGCCCAGGACAAAAGAAAGAAGGTCAAATGGGATGCCAAAAAGGACTGCAATATCAGGGTCTTTGAATTCAGTCTGCCTTTTACAGACTCCTTGACCAAATGAGAGAACTCACTCAGCTTGAAGGGTGACACTTGGAGAAGGTTCATAGGAAAATATACTGAGACTAAGAATGCTTAAATAAACTGGTACCATTTTGCTTAGAGAGGAAAAGAAAAGGGTGATTTTATGACATGACTCGGAGACCTTTTGCAAAGAATAATGCTGTCTACTGCATTCCATCCTCTCTTAGGAAATACCGCAGGTTTTAAAGAGAAGCAGAGGGAATTGAATGAAGCAACACCGGAAGGTTATCTGACAGTAGATGGCTATTAAACTCTGGGAATTTGTTTGGAAGACTTTTGAAAATGTCCTCAGGGGCCCTTCCATCCATAGTCTACTGTCACCAAAGTTCACATTTGAAGAACTCAAGCTAAGGATAAACTGCTTATACACCTGCAAATTAGGTGTCAGGAAAAGAAAACATTGACCCAAACCATCCTGAACATGTGCTTCTAGAAGCAATAACTTTTTTTTTTCATATAACCTTTCCCCCTATTTTATAGCATTAAAAGTCAATCATTTACTGATTAGTCAGAGTGGGAAACTTTGAGACACACTAAAGGAGAAACACAAGGTCCCTACCCTCACAAAGCTTACAACGTTTGGGGGGAAAAAAGACAAACACATGGATAAATCTGTGGTCATGACAAGACGGTCCACACTGAGACTCAAGCATGAAATGTTGTAACAGCTCAGGGGAAAAAAAGTCAATATTCACCCGGAAGTACACTCATTCAGTGAACATAGCAACTGGTGCCCTCTGTCATTTACACAGACTACAGAATCCCTGGAGAAAACTGATTGCACAGTCTCTAAAATATGCATATGACAATCTTCTGAGTTCTCTTACGAAGTTACACCAAACAGTAAATAAAGACAGCAAATACTAATCCCGAGTGCTTATCTAATGTTACCTTCTAAGATGGCATGTTTGCATTTTTTTTAATTTCCATAAAATAAATGACAGAATTCTTGAACTGCCTGTTTCATTAGGAAAAATCATGTACTTAGTTGTTCTTCCCCATGGGAAGAGATCAGTAGTGTTGTTATATAGAGAAAGAAAGGCTAGGTCATCTCAATTATGTGAAGAGAAAAACCTAGGCCATCTGAACCACCAGTGTTATTGCTATAATGAATGACAGAATGCAGTATCTTGAATTCATTTAACATGCGATTCTTTTTCTATCATGGACAATGCTAATCCCCAAGAGAACAGATGGTACATATTTTAAATTATTCAATGAAGTGTGCTTTTTAAACCACAAATGTGTACTAGCAGAGTGAATACATCTGGCATTTAACCCTTGCTTATGTTTTTGCTCTCGTATGTTCTAAGAGATAACCATAGTCGACTGAGAAGCACTCCTTTATTTCAGCTGTCATTCTGGACATAAATATAACAGAAAACAGTTATAGGGGGAAAAAACCTAGGATTTGGCCTGAGGAGGCAAGAAGAAAAAATAAGAAAAGTAAAAGACAGCAAGAGAGAAATAAGAAAATATGCATGATTTCTTGGGTGATACAAGGGTAATACTGAAAATGCAATCTTTAGCCAGTTACTAGGAACTAAGCTAGTTGAGATCAAGTAAGAAAGCATCCGGGCTTCCCAGGTGGCGCAGTGGTAAAGAATCTGTCTGCCAGTGCAGGAGATACAGGTTCGATCCCTTGGTCAGGAAGAGTCCCTGGAGAAGGAAATGGCAACCTGGTCCAGTATTCTTGCCTAAAAAAATTTCAAGGACACAGGAGCCTGATGGGGAGTCCATGGGGGTCTCAAAGAGTCAGACATGACTGAGCAACTGAGCACAAGCACAAGTATCTAATCCCAAAATCTAGCATCTTTCTGTCATGACACCTTCTCATGTTTCATAGAGAACATACTCCAAGTGACCTGAATGCTTTGAAGGATTACAACACCTGGAGTACTTTGTCTTTTCATTTGGGGGCATTTATCCTTAGAACATTGGTGAGAAAAAGAAAATAACTCTTCTGGGGGTTTTCTGAAGATATCAGAAACAAATATCTTGGCTTGGCTACAGACATTTGGCTTTCCTCATAGCTGTGGACAAACTGGAGTATCACATTTACAGCTTTACATAAGAGAAGACTCTCAAGGTCCCTTGAACAGCAAGGAGATCAAACCAGTCAATCCTAAAGGAAACCAGTCCTGAATATTCATTGGAAGGACTGATGCCAAAGCGCCAATACTTTGGCCACCTGATGCGAAGGACTGGATCATTGGAAAAGACCCTGATGCTGGGAAAGACTGCAGGCAGGAGAAGGGGATGAAAGAGGATGAGATGGTTGGATGGCATCACCGCCTCAATGGATATGAGTCTGAGCAATCTCTGGGAGATAATGAAGAACTGGGAAGCCTGGTATGCTGCAGTCCATGGGGTCGCAAAGAGTCAGACACACCACAGTGACCGAACAACAAGAATAACAATGTTGGAGACAAAGTGCTAGGGCCGTCAGGATGCCCCCTCGCTTGGATGACAAAAATGGTAAACATACTATTGTTAAATCTGATTACGCAGAACAATCAAATGGTAAACATACTATTGTTAAATCTGATTATGCAGAAATATGACTTCTGCAAGGGGAATGTTTCATGATAGATTGGGGAATGAGCTCAATGATAAGGTTGCTATGGAAGGTAGAAAACAAAAGATTGTATAGAATGATAGGTGATGTAATGGTGTAATGGGGATGTTTTTTGGCTATAAAACTGTAAACCAACAACAATAAAGGAGAGAGACTGCTCCATCAACACATTGACTCAGCTCAGTACTTTGCCGACGCCACTCATTCCTCAAGACCCCTGAACCTGCCGGCGCTGGACCCTGGCAACAAAGGGAAACACTACTGTAGGAAAGAGAGGCAGGATAGAGTGGGTGAACTGGTCATCCTTGGACCACACATGGCTACTAGGCCTGAGTTTGCCCAATACACTGTTAATTTTTTGCCTTTTGATCCACCATTTAAAGCATACATGAACTGTCACATTAAAGTTGAGATTTGGGTTTCTTCTGAAAATGTAGAAGGTCTAGAACATGGATGCTGTCTTCCTAGATGGTGAATTAAACTGAAGCAGAGTATCAGCTACCTCCTTTAGACAGGGCTGGCATTCTTCCGTTTGACACAATCACTACCCAAGATATCTAGTTCAGACACATTTCCCATATTTGACCTTAAGACATTTCAAGTGAAGCTTCAAGTGGAGAAAGGAGTAACTCTGTTACCACCTGGTCACATTTTAATCAAAACATTAGCTCTTGGCTAGAGTAAGTACTGGTCTTCCCAGCACAACATATCAATTCCAGGAATATTTTCAACTCTTTACAAAGCTTCACAGGAGCTCTGGAATTGCCTTATTAGTATGTATCACCAACTTACTACAAAACTGTGAAAAACAATGTTTTCATTTATCAATACAGACTTACACTTATTTATTTATTTGCCAATCTTCCTTCTTTTTGAAAAAATGTATTTACTTATTTATTTATTTATTTTTCTTTACATTATCGTGTTGGTTTTGCCATACATTGACATGAATCCGCCATGGGTATACATGTGTTCCCTTTCCAGAACCCCCCTCCCACCTCCCTCCCGATTCCATCTCTCTGGGTCATCCCAGTGCACCAGCCCTGAGCACCCTGTATCAAGCATCAAACCTGTGCTGGAGATTGATTTCACATATGATAATTTACATGTTTCAATGCCGTTCTACCATATCATCCCACCCCTGCCCTCTCCCATAGAGTCCAAAAGACTGTTCTATATATCTGCATCTCTTTTGCTGTCTCACATACAGGGTTATCATCACCATCTTTACAAATTCCATATATATGCATTAGTATACTGTATTGTTGTTTTTCCTTCTGGCTTACTTCAGTCTGTATAATAGGCTCCAGTTTCATCCACCTCAGTAGAACTGATTCAAATGTATTCTTTTTAATGCTGAGTAATATTCCATTGTGTATATGTACCACAGCTTTCTTATCCATTTGTCTGTTGATGGACATCTAGGTTGCTTCCATGTCCTGGTTATTGTAAACAATGCAGCGATGAACATTGGGGTACATGTGTCTCTTTCAATTCAATACAGACTTACACTTAAACCAAGATCAAAAACCAGAGCCAATTTTTCTGCAGGAAGAAGCATTCAGTACCAAATTTGGAAACACTTTCTTAATGGGAATGACATGTATTGGTGTTCTGGCTTATGGTGACATGTCTGAAGTTTCTAACGATTTTGTTCTCAATATTTATACGCCATTAAATTGCAGACTAAACTACCTGACTATATAGATTCCTGTTGCAATTGTGCAAAATTGTAAAAACAGTTAATTATTTAATAAGAATTTAAGACATGACTTAAATAATATCAACTGATTTAGTTAAAATTATTTGAGATCATGTAGACAAAATAATGCAGTGAATAAGCTATAACTTTTCAAATACTTTGAAACAATACTTAGGTGTAGCTTCAATCCAGTCTTACTCAAGTGATCAATACATCAATTTTTAAGACTATATCTCCCTCTGCCTCACAATATAATTTGTAATTATTAGCAATGTTAAAGGAGAGAAAGTAGAGAAAGTATGACACATAGCACACTGTATGCATTTTAAAGTACTTTTTTGTCACTCACCATCTTATATGGTCATGTATGGCTGAGTGTTGATGAGGTATAAAGAATGCCTGTTGGTTTAAAGATAGAATCCCTGATAATTAAATTTACCTACAATTATTTGTCAGTTTGATATTTCTGATATAACAGAGGCATTTGCTTAAAAGTATAATGTGGGTTTTTAAAAATTAGAAAGGACTGTAAAAGAATACCACAAAATAAGTGACAGAGATGTAATGTACAGCAAAAGGAATATAACAGTGATATTATAATAACTCTCTAGGATGCATAATCTATTAAAAATATCAAATCACTATGTTCTACACTTAAAACTAATGTGATATTCTGAGCCAACTATACTTCAATAAAAAAGAATAATTTAATTTGCTCATTGTGCTATATATATAAAATGGACTTCTCAGGTGGCTCAGTGATAAAGAATCCGCCTGCCAATGCAGGAGACTCAGGAGATATGGGTTTGATCCCTGGGCCAAGAAGATCCCCTGGAGGAGGAATTGGAAATCCACTCCAGTTATCTTGCCTGGGAAATCTCATGGATTGAGAAGCCTGGTGAGCTACAGTCCATGAGGTAACAAGAGTCAGAAACAACTGAGCAAGCACACACACACGCACACACACTATATATATATATATACATATATATATATAGCACATCCATATCATATATAATACTTATTATATGCAAATACTATAGATAATCTATCATTCTATTTACATTCATTTCAAGTAATTACTAAGTAAACTGTATATAATGAGTATACTTTTTCAAACACATACACCATACGCAAATTCAAATTAGTTTCCTAAATGACTTATTTCAGTGAATGAATGAATGAATGAAGGAATGCTACTAGTGCTGAGGTCATTTTTGGAATAACCCTTTGGGAATTATCATTACAAACCATTTCCAGTATTCATAAGAAAACTGCTTCTTGATTTCAGAGTCATTTTCCATTTGACCCAGATATTAATGCCGAAGGACTTTTGGCAGCTTCACAGAATGAGATCGACCTTCAGCAGATGGGGATTTGTCATCAATGAATTTAAAAGTAAGTGTAGCACAGACTCTGAAGGAAGGCTCAATAGGAGAATCCCCAAAACATCTGAATGATGGCAACACACCATAGGAATCATTTAGGAAGTCCCACTCTCTATTTGGTTAATGTATAAATTCTATTATGCTCTTGTCAATCTGTTCCTCTTTTATCTTTTCATATGTGTGTGAAAAACAGTAAAGCAAAATCTGTGTAATTTCGAGTCAGTGTCAGATGTTATGGTATACTTAGACTTTATGTTGGGGCAGATTTTCATTAAGTAAAAGCAACTAATAAAATATCACATCAGAAGTACTGAATAATAATTATTGGTTTCCTCATTCCTTTAATGACTATACCATCTGTGAAGGTAAATTAAAGATTTCGTTTCGGATTTGTCAGACTGGGCCTTACGTTGGCGATTTGTTACACCACAGCTGTGGGAGGCATCGGACCTGTGAGTGACCAGGCTTGATGTTACATGGACTCTTGCATTTAGGACACAAAACCCAAGAATGTCACCTTCACTCAAAAGACTACAACCGAGCCCATCAGCTTCTCTTTCCCTGAATTTACCGCCCCATACTTTTCTATCTAATGAATGCCTAGCCATTCTTCAGGATTCCACTGTGGTTTCTACTCCTTTACAAGATTGCTTGTTGGAAAGCACTGAGGTGTGAAGGCAGAGAGGACAATGCACACACTCTTTCATTCACCTATTAGCTCACTGTTGTTGTTCAGTAGCTCTTGTGTCTGACTTCTTTGTGACCTCATGGACTGCAACACACCATGCTTTCCTGCCCTTCAGCATCTCCTGGAGTTTGCTCAGACTCATGTCTCTCAAGTCAGTGATGCCATCCAACCATCTCATTCTCTGTCATTCCTTCTCCTTTTGCCTTCAATCTTTCCCAGCATCAGGGTCTTTTCCAGTGAGTCAGTTCTTCGTATCGGGTAGCCAAAGAATTGGAGCTTCAGCATCAGCCTTTCCAATGAATATTCAAAGTTGATATCCTTGAAGACTGACTGGTTTGATCTCCTTGCAGTCCAAGGAACTCTCAAGAGACTTCTCCAGCACCCCAATTCAAAAGCATCAATTCTTTAGCATGCAGCTTTCTTTATGGTCCAACACTCATTAATTCATTAGCAGTCATTAAATTGGGCTTCCCTAATAGCTCAGTTGGTAAAGAATACACCTGCCATGCAGGAGACCCCTGTTCGATCCCTGGGTTGGGAAGATCCCTTGGAGAAGGGAAAGGTGACGCACTCCAGTATTCTGGCCTGGAGAATTCCATGGACTGTATAGTCTGTGGGGTCACAAAGAGTCAGACACGACTGATCGACTTTCACTTTCAAATGCTTATTGGGGTTTCTCTGATGTGTCAACCCCACACCAGGGGCTCCTATATTGCTCTAGCTCTCCAAGGTCCATAGTAAACGAGACAGACAAGGAAGCCAAGCATAAGTGTGTTAAATGCTACTGGACTGTGTGAGTTTGTAAGCAATCTTAACAAGAAACAGAGGAGTAATTTGTCACAATGAAAAGTAACATTAGGAACAGCAGGAGGGGCAGTACACAGGATATATATTAAAACTTGAAGCCATTCTTACAGTGAATTTGCAAGAATGTGATACGTTACTCTGCTGTCAGAATGTAAAGACTAATTGGCTTTCCAATCCCATTCCCATGCAAGGGTTATACTTTCAGCCCCTCAATGCCAATAGCTACCATGAGACTCACTTTGGCCCATGGCTTGTAACTGGAAGAGACCTGTGGCATTTCTGAGCTCCAAAAGCCATTACGTGTGGAGACCTCCCTGGTGGTCCAGTGGTTAAGACACTGTGCTCCCAATCCAGGGGGCATGGGTTTGATCCCCAGTTGGGGAACTAGGATCCCACATGCCACAAAGTATGGCCAAAAAGAAAATGAATTATCAATCATACTTCAGACTTAAAAAAAAAAGAAATTAAAAATAGTCATTATGTGACCCCTACCATCTCCCCACCTTTTCTGCCTCTCGTGAGGGGCTGGTGTCAGAATGGGCTCTGAATGGGCTGTTCCTTGAAATGAAAAGCGTAAGGAACAGAGCAGCATCGACCAGCTAAGAACACGTTAGCAAGAGCAAGAAATAAAACTGTGGTCATAGCCACTGAAATATCAGAGTGGCTCGTTACCTCAGCAGAGCTGGGCTAAACTGACAGAAACAGAGAATAAGCTCACGGTTATCAGGGATAGGTTGTGGGCATTCATTTTACTTTCATTACACAGAGTGGGCTGACAAAAGGGAGCTTGCACTGGTAAAGGCAAAGGCATTTGGTAAAATAAAATGACACCTTCTCTAGTTTGTCATGATGTTTTTGACAATCAACTCTAAAATCTTCTGGCTGCCATTTGAGCAAGACTCTATGTGCAGGCTTCAGCACGCCCTCAGCCACACTGAAGTTCTTTCCTGGTTCGGTTCTCTCTTCTCTGGGCTCAGTTCCTCCAAGTGCCTCAGGTGCTTCCCTGCTTCCCTCCTAAGTGTTTGGGGAGTGCTGGTTGAATGGGGAATGAAGTTCCTTGAATTTTCATCACACCAGGATATCATTCTCAGCATCATTAGGACAATAATCCGTGGAAATTTACAATGGAAATAACTGCAGCCACAATTCAAAGAACCGTCTTTACAGTGGGGATTCTCCAGTGTGTTTGTCACCACCCCACCACCCCCAGCCCTTGCCAACAGAGAGAGCGGAGGGAGAGCTGTTGTAGTTTGGGGACAAAAATAACAATAATAAAAGATAAAAATATCTTTCCCCAGGGGAATCTGTTACACCCCTTCACTTCCCTTCCACAGGTCCCCTCTGGTTCCTAATTCCAGGCTGAGAGGTTGATAGGCCCTGCTTTACAGGGGTGAAAGACAACCCATTACGTAATCATGCTTTTGATGCATCTTGCCCCACAAATACTAGTTCTACTTGCGGTCATGGGCTCAGATGACTTTTAATGTCCTTTATCCGACAATGTTTCCTTTTGCCTAGAGTCTCTGGTCTGTCTGGGACAGCCCTGTTTTGCACTTGTTCCTTGATTTGCTCCTGGTTTCCTGTAAAAATTGTAATAGGCATTTTTAGGAGTAAAAGAAGGGCTATTACAATTTTTATAGGAAACCAGGAGCAAATCAAGGAACAGGTGCAAAGCAGGGCTGTCTCAGGCCAGAGACTCTGTTGAATTAGGCACAGAAATGGTGTGGACCTAACAGAAGCAGAAGATAGTAAGAAGAGGTGGCAAGAATACACAGAAGAACTATGCAAAAAAGATTTTCATGACCCAGATAATCACGATGGTGTGATCACTCACCTAGAGCCAGACATCCTGGAATGTGAAGTCAAGTGGGCCTTATGAAGCATCACTACAAGCAAAGCTAGTGGAGGTGATGGGATTCCAGTAGAGCTATTTCAAATCATTAAAGATGATGCTGAGAAAGTGCTACACTCAATATGACAGCAAATTTGGAAAACTCAGCAGTGGCCAGAGGACTGGAAAGGGTCTGTTTTCATTCCAATCCCAAAGAAAGGCAATGCCAAAGAATGTTCAAACTACTGCACGATTGCACTCATCTCACATGCTAGCAAAGTAATTCTCAAAATTCTCCAAGCCAGGCTTCAACAGTGCATGAATGGTGAATTTCCAGATGTTCAAGCTAGATTTAGAAAAAGCAGAGGAACCAGAGATCACATTGCCAACACCTGTTGGATCATTGAAAAAGCATGAGAGTTCCAGAAAAACATATGCTTCTGCTTTATTGACTATGCCAAAGCCTTTGACTGTATGGATCACAACAAACTGTGAGAAATTTTTAAAGAGATGGGCATACCAGACCACCTTATCTGCCTCCTGAGAAATCTGTATGCAGGTCAAGAAGAAACAGTTAGAACTGGACATGGAACAACACCAACAGACTGGTTTCAAATCAGGAAAGGAGTATGTCAAGGCTGTATATTGTCACCCTGCTTATTTAACTTATAGGCAGAGTACACCATGAGAAACACAGGGCTGGATGAAGCACAAGCTGGAATCAAGATTGCCAGGAGAAATATCAATAACCTCAGAGATGCAGATGACACCACCCTTATGGCAGAAAGCAAAGAAGAACTAAAGAGCCTCTTGATGAAAGTGAAAGAGGAGAGTGAAAAAGTTGGCTTAAAACTCAACATTCAGAAAACCAAGATCATGGCATCTGGTCCCATCACTTCATGGCAAATAGGTGGGGAAACAATGGAAACAGTGACAGACTTTATTTTGGGGGGCTTCATAATCACTGCAGATGGTAACTACAACCATGAAATTAAAAGATGTTTGCTCCTGAGAAGAAAAGCTATGACAAACATAGAGAGCACATTAAAAAGCAGAAACATTACTTTGCCAACAAAGGTCCACCTAGTCAAAGCTATGGTTTTTCCAGGAGTCAAGGATGGATGTGACAGTTGGACTATAAATAAAACTGAGCGTCGAAGAATTGATGCTGGTGAACTGTGGTGTTGGAGAAGACTCTTGAGAGTCCCTTGGACTGCAAAGAGATCCAACCAGTCAGTTCTAAAGATAACCAGTCCTGAATATTCATTGGAAGGACTGATGCTGAAGCTGAAACTCCAATACTTTGGCCACCTGATGCAAAGAACTGTCTCACTGGAAAAGACTCTGATGCTGGGAAAGATTGAGGGCAGGAGGAGAAGGGGACAACAGAGGATGAAATGATTGGATGGCATCACTGACTCTATGGGCATGAGTTTGAGTAAACTCTGTGAGTTGGTGATGGACAGGGAAGCGTGGCGTGTTGCAGTCCATGGGGTCACAAAGAGTCAGTCACAACTGAGTGACCAAACTGAACCGAACCTTTCCTCCTAGACAGCAAATTATTTGGCCACTCTAAATCTAAGCTCATTATCAAGAGGTGTTCAGGCCCAGGAAGGTTTGTGCCAGGAATTTTACATAGCACTCTCTCGCTCTCTCACACTAGATTTATACAGCTTTCTTCCCAGGTTTCTCCCTCTGAATGTGCCAAAAAACAAAACAAACTTTAAAAATGCCCTAAAAAAATCTTGAACTCATTGTACAAATGTATTCCTTACTGAATCTTGGAGACTTTATATTAATTATCTGAATCAAACTCCCTTCTCTTATCCCTCTTTTCTTACCTGTCATGAATTCCTTGCAAGAAGAGAGATAAAAGTCAAGTAATTATGGGTGTTTTCAATATTTATAAAATGCCTACATTCTTCATTTGGTTAAACTGTATAGGTTTTTCCAGAATAATATCCCATGTTGGGGGATGGTGGTGTGCATGACAGTATCAAGGAAAGGCCACCTGCTTCTCAGCGACGCCACATCCTCAGTCTTTGTTAGGAAGCAGTGAGGAAACTCCATAGAATGACTTGGTTTCCTCACATTCCTTCAACTTACATGGTACTATTTGCAAGACGTCTCTAAGCACAGAGATTTGGACTGATACCTGATATTACAGCCACCCAAGGGCACACATACGTTTGCCAATAGTAGCTACCTGATGGAATTCAGTTTCTCTGTGTATTTGCCATTTGGCAGTATGTCTTCAGCATTCCGGCTGTACGCACCATACTGACATCCAAGAGCAAGGCAGTTTTTGGTTTATTTTAAGATAAAACATTAAGCCAGCATCTCTATTTTGACTATGCAAATGTTCACCTAGCGCCAACTGATTAGCATTTTTAAGGCAAAGAATTTGGAAGAGATGGTATGTTAGGCATGTTACACTTCGTGTGAAGGAGAATCATGTATTTCCTGAGGCTCTTGTGGGGCCACAGTCACTGTCTGCCCATAAACTGTAGGTAAAATTGAAGAACATGTAAAGATTTTTTTTTTAAGAAAATTATTTTGTTTTTAAGTAAAACATCATAATTCTTCTCAAGGAGTTAACAACTCACTTTCCCAATTTGTCAGTATAGGCTGGTAACAAAAGGAACCTGGCAGGTCAGCGTTTCAGCACAGAGTGTGCCATCTAGTGGTCAAAAGAGGGACTGTGGCCATAGGTCTTGCAGCGTTAACAATCAAATGCAGAAGCAAAGCTGCTAATATTCCTTAAACAACAGTAACTCAAGCACCACACCTACATTTTAAAATTCTATCAGTCAGCTCTCTCTCCCATTTTCCCTAAGGACTGTAGCAAATGTCCTTTCTTCTTCTCAGTTGACTCCCCACTTCCCACACACAGCAGATGATATTCCTCCTCAAAGAGAAAATAGCAACCATCAAAAACGAATGTTCTTCAAGTCTAGCCGCCCAGCTGACAAACTCATCCACGCCCACATGGATGATTTCCATTTTCCCTCCCGCTACCACCGTAGGCAAACCGTACCCACCTATGCTTCAGATCTCAGTCCCTCCGACATCTTCAGAAACTCAGCTCTATCCAAGAGCTCTGGTGTTCTTCCTCTTCACCAAATCTTCCTCTTTACCAAATCTTCCTCTTTACCAAATCCAGGAAATGGAATCAGTATTTCCCATCTTATATTTCCCTTGCTCCATTCCTACTTCATCCAGATACCTCCATACCTCCTCTTTGTTCTGAGCCAAATTTCTTACAATAGTTTTCTTTAGACTATTTTGATTCCCTCTCACATTTTCACCTCAACCCAGCTCCATCTGTTTTCTGCCCAACACTATGGAAATATATTTCACCAGGTCATCATCTGACCCACATTTCACTACATCCCACTAACATTTTCAGAAATGCTGGTCACTCCCTCCTTTCTGAAGCACTCTTTTTTCTTGGCTGTCTTGTCCTTTTAATGCTGCACACCCACTGGTGGGTGATCTCATTGACTCGCCAAGGCTATCTATGGATGGACAGACCACAATCAATGTTTCTAGTTCCGATCTGTCTCCTGAGCTTCTGACATACATATCATGCCTGGCTCCTGGGCAGCTTCATCTGGAGACATCCATTGTATATTTCAAGTCCAACCATACTCAAAATTCTCCCCCAGTATTCTCTTCTGCAGTGAATAGCACCCCATTTGTTCACCCCGTGACCCTATTTTGAATCCTGGGGACAGTATTAACTCCTTCTTCAACCTTGTCTATAAGGCCCATCAATTACCAAGACATGCAGTTTCCACTTCTCTTCTTTTCTAAAATTGGTTCATTTTTCTCTATTGCTATGTCATCACACTATTCCACCACCATACTATTCCACTATTCCACCACTGCTGTCTGCCTGTCTCCTAAATGTTTCTTTGCCTCCTTTCTGAACAATTCTACACACAGTAGTCAATGACATCAGAAAACACAGGTGCCCATATCATTCCACAGCAATATCTACTAATATTTGGTTTGCATTACAAATCCTTAAGGGGCTTCCCTCATTGCTCAGTTGGTAAAGAATCCACTTGCAATGCAGGAGATCCCAGTTTGATTACTTGGTCAGGAAGATCCACTGGAGAAGGGATAGACTACTCACTCCAGTATTCTTGGGCTTCCCTTGTGGCTCAGCTGGTAAAGAATCTGCCTGCAATGCAGGCGACCTCAGTTCAGTCCCTCGGTTGGGAAAATTCCCTGGAGAGGGGAAAGGCTACCCACTCCAGTATTCTGGCCTGGAGAATTCCATGGACTGTACAGTCCATGGGGTCACAAAGAGTTGGACATGACTGAGCGACTTTCACTTCACTTCACCAAATCCTTAAAGTTTGAAAACCCTACCATATTCCATCCCTCCCTCACTCTTATATAGTCAGACCCCAGTCATCCACATGCCTTTAGTTTCTTAAATGTGTCTCGTTTCTTTTCCTCTTGCAACACAATCTAGAACATTATTCCTGTTCTCCATTGATAGATTCCTACTCATACCTGAGGCTTTGGTCTAAATGCTACTGCCTTAGGCAAACCTTTTTTGACTACTTCTAACATAGGGTTTTGCCTTTATAGCTCTTCTCAAGACTTAAACAGCACTCACCTAAGAAGAGAGAATGTCCAACTCTCTGTGACCCCATGGACTATACAGTCCATGGAATTCTCTAGGCCAGAATATTAGAGTGGGTAGCCATTCCCTTCTCCAGGGGATCTTCCCAACTCAGGGATCAAATCCAGGTTCTTTACCAGCTGAGCCACCAGGGAAGCCCACTAACTATTTCAGAAAGAGTGTTTTAATAGGTATAATTCAGGCAGATGATCAAAGAGGTGAGATGCCAAACAGGGATTGTGAAGCAATCCAGAGGTGGTAACCACAGCAAGCTACTTCCACCTCTGGTCTGGAGTAACAACAGGAAGGCCAACTCTAGGGGTCACCTGGCTGAGGTGGGAGGAGACAAGCCTGATGCTGCCTTGGACAGAGAGAGGGAAACACTGTGGCATCTCTCTCTTCAAATATTTGCCCAGGGTCTCCCACACACCAAATCCACTTAACAACCAACAGGCACGGCAGCCTGGGACCCACAGCCTTCAAGGGGTTAGCCTCTCACAAAGACAGAGGAGAAGAAGAACAAGAAATGGATGTGAGAGCAAACAAGCCAAAGGCCAGAACAAAAACATTCACCAAACTTTATGTCATTGCTTACTAAAATTTTTCATCTGTTACAGATGGCAAGGTCCATGAATACAAAGACAGTGATGGATCTGGTGTGTCAGGTTTTCCCTCTTGTCCAGTAAAATACTTCATATTCAAGAAGCATTCAGTAAAAATTGGCTGAATGAACAAACGATATACTATGTAAATATAATCCCTTTGTTTATTTTATCAGATGGGAAGAGTGAGGCCCAAAAAGAAAAAAATAAATACACAGGGTCCCATAGCAAACAAGAGTCCTTACTCTTGTAATTATGCCATATTGACTTTGCAAGCTATTTCACATTAGTTTGCTTTCTGATAGTTTCTCAGAATGCACTGATGAGAAAAACATGCATTGGTAGTTGTGATTCATACTACTGATGATTTTGTCATTCTTTTACTTACTCATTTATCCACTCAACAAACATGTACTGAGGCTCTAATGAGTTTGGCTACACCGAAAACTGTGTGGAAATTAATGATCAATTGTATTCAACATTATATGACCAGAGCTTTAATGCCTTGCTCTTAATAAGCAAAATAGGCCTCCAATATACATTTGGTGAATGAGTTATTGCAGAAGCAATTTTGAATTTATGTATCTGCTTAAGATAAAAGGAGACAGCTCTTGACATTAAGGACGTCATTCTGAAACTTCACTGGAAAGAGGTTTTCAAATCAATCAGGAGATATTCAACATCAGAGGATGTATCACCAAAACAAAGTTAGAACTAATTGCCTGCTTCCTGAACTCAAACTCTCCGTTGCACATTCCCTGGGCACTGTCCATGGCTGGCACCCCTACCCCTTACATGTTTGCTGAACTGCTTTCCATGCTAAAAAACAAACCACAAAACACATTTTGGAAATAACTATACCATTGATGAATAAATGATTTTAAACCATTATCAAAGTCACGTTAACTCAGAGACCCCGAGAGACAGTTGAACTGACTAAACACACATACACACACATACATACACATAAATATAAATCTGTTAGATAAGACAATGTACTCTTTTAGTGTTCTGATGAATTCTGAAATAAACTGGTTGAAATTTTCCACTATGTTGGATTTTATTTTTTCATTGCATCAATAAGAGTCTTATAGGTTTAAAAGTAATCAGTTTAATTATAAAGGTTTATAAAAATTAAAAATATATTTAGAAAATAAGAATAACAAAAGAGAGTGTCATGTAACTGAAGCTAAGGTATCCCTTTCCTGATTGGGAAAATAAGATTGAAAGTGTCTCATGGAACTGAAGAATAACAATCAAGTAGGGGACAGTTAAGCCTCCCAGGTGGCTCAGTGGTAAAGAATCCGCCTGCCAATTGCAGGAGACCCAGGTTTGATCCCTGGGTTGGGAAGATCCCCTGGCAGAGGAAAGAGCAACCCACTCCAGTATTCTTGCCTGGAGAATCCCATGGACACAGGAGCCTTGTGGGCTACAGTCCATAGGATCACAAGAATTGGACACAACGTAATTATGAAACAACAACAAGGGGACAGTTAACCAAGCTGGGGAAAGAAAACCCATTTAAATCGGTGCCTTGTACATTTACAGCTATCTTGGGTCTCTTATATTTTATTGGTACTGTGAAAAGACATAATTTTCATGAGATTCAGAAAATGGTAAGAAAAATTAACTGTAAAGTTGTTTGCTAATTATAGTTTATGTTTATCTTTAAATAATGCATATTTCCTTCATTATAAAATGTGATTGAATTTGTAATGAATGTCATGAATTTGTTCTTTCAGAATAAAAACTGTTCTCTACTGACCCTCTAAGCTTGATTCTCTAAGCCAGATTTTAATTTCACTGTTATCAAAGCAGAGAGACGGCTTACTTTATTCTTAAGTAACGTGAAGAGAAAACTGTGTTAAAGTTGAAACAATGCTGCTTCAAAGGATCATGCTAATGTTTAAAAGTATTCATTTATTGGAAGAGGAGCATTATTCTGGTAGGTAATTTACTCCTCAGAAGGTAAAATAGAGGTGAGTGCCTTTATTTCTTTTTTTTTCTATCTTGATAGTTCCAACATCACTTACTCCTTTCATGTTCTATTCACTCAGGCTTCTCATCCAGACTCATCTCAGGCTGCAGACTTGACCCCTATCCTAACCATTTAATAACATAAAATATGTCCTAAGTGGGGTGCAGGCAGCAGTATCTTTAATGATACTCAGGTGAAACTACTCTACAGTCAAGGTTTCAAGAAAGAGCTTAGCTAGGTCAGATGTTCCCATGATACCAAAACGCCACCAAATGTAGCTACTAAGTTCAAGTAGTCTAAAAGTCTAATTAACTTTACAGCCTTTATTAGGCACCATTTAATTTATTCAGTCTACTTGACTCCTTCGGCTGTGGAAGGAGAGCTGACTCAATCCTATGTGGTTTTTAACTATTCATCTACCCCCAACCAACTGATGTAGCTAAGGACACACCTGACAGAAGACTGCACGTCAGTACAATATTTTATGTACCATTTCCGAGTCCCCAGACCATGCGAAGCCAGCCATTGATTCCTCTAAGCCACAAATCTAGGAACAAGAGCTCATTTACCATCAGGCAAACTGCAAATCAGTATAAGGGAGACTTTCTAACAATCAGAGCTATCTTAAGACATAATTCAATGCCTGAATAAAGAAGACCTTAGATGGGAAAAATGATGACCATATGGAAATAACACAGAAAAGTATTTAGAAAATGAATGTAAAAGAAAAAATACAGAATAAAATTATATATATGCTTTGCCAAGAAGAAGCAGTTGGAACTAAACATGGAATAACTGAATGGTTCAAAATCAGGAAAGGAGTATGACAAGGATGTATATTGTCACCTTGCTTATTTAACTTATGTGTAGAGTACATTATGGGAAATGCTGGGCCTGATGAAACACAAGCTGGAATCAAGATTACTGGGAGAAATATCAACAGCCTCAGAGATGCAGATGATACTACTCTAATGGCAAAAAGTGAAGAGCAACTAAAGAGCCTCTTGATGAAGGTGAAAGAGGAGAGTGAAAAAGTTGAATTGAAACTTGACATTCAAAAAATGAAGATCATGGCATCCAGTCCCATTACTTTATGGCAAATAGAAGGGGAAAAAGTGGAAGTAGTGACAGATTTTTCTCTTGGGCTCCAAAATCACTGCCGACTACGATGGTAGCCATGAAATTAAAAGATCTGCACTTCTTGGAAGGAAAGATATGACAAATCTATAGAGTGTATTAAAAAGTGGAGACATTACTCTACAGACAAAGGTCCATATAGTCAAAGTTACGGTTTTTCCGGTAGTCATGTATGGATGTCGGAGCTGGACCATAAAGAAGGCTGAGCGCTGAAGAACTGACATTTTTAAATTGTCGTGCTGGAGAACTCTAAGAGTCCCTTGGACAGCAAGGTGGAAAACTCTGAAATCAACCCTGAATATTCTTTGGAGGACTGATGCTGAAGCTGAAGCTCCTATACTATGGCCATCTTATGCAAAGAGCCGACTCCCTGGAAAAGACCCTGATGCTGAAAGATAGAAGACAAAAGAAGGAGGCAGCAGAGGATGAGATGATTAGATAGCATCACTGACTTAGTGGACATGTATCT
This sequence comes from Antilocapra americana, assembly GCA_007570785.1. Taxonomy (NCBI): domain Eukaryota; kingdom Metazoa; phylum Chordata; class Mammalia; order Artiodactyla; family Antilocapridae; genus Antilocapra; species Antilocapra americana. Next base: position 4,515,320 of record ML661338.1, on the reverse strand, counting down.
GAGCAAACTCAGAGAGACCGTGGAGAAGAGAGGAGCCTGGCACGTTGCAGTCCATGGGGTCGTAAAGAGTCAGACACGACTTAGCAACTGAACAACAGGAACCACAGATATACAGATATGAACTGGAAAGAAATATATAAAAATCTATAAGAAAATGTACTAGCATTGTATTGCAAAATTCTTTTAATAAAATTATAACCTATTTTATATAAAAATATAATAGGCAAATTTTATGTAGTTAAAATGAGGATTTTTTTATTCTCTTGCCTTAGTGGAAGATATGGCAGGATTAAATAACAGCAAATTACACTGAGGAAGGTATTGCAGAAACCAACTGAGTTACAAAAATAAACAAAGCTCACCAAACCAAGAAGTAATGCCAAGATGTCAGCTTTGTTACTATTCAATCCTATTCAGGAATAATGATTTAACTAGGAGAATATCACAGAGAAGGCAATGGCGCCCCACTCCAGTACTCTTGCCTGGAAAATCCCATGGACAGAGGAGCCTGGTAGGCTGCAGTCCCTGGGGTTGCACAGAGTCGGACACAACTGAGCAGCTTCACTTTCATTTTTCACTTTCGTGTATTGGAGAAGGAAGTGGCAACCAACTCCAGTGTTCTTGCCTGGAGAATCCCAGGGACAGGGGAGCCTGGTGGGCTGCAGTCTACGGGGTCTCACAGAGTCAGACACGACTGAAGCGACTTAGCAGCAGCAGGAGCGTATCATGAATGATATGGTCCAAAAACAACTTGATCATTCACACTGGGTTAATCAGTGAACAAACTGTTGGCAGCTTCCTGCCTCTCTCATCTGGAGAGGTCCCCTCCCCCACACACACTCAGCATTCCACGAAACTGGTGCCTAACCTTCTTCTGGCTGAAGGGACTGTGACTTCTCATACTTCCCTAGGTCTCCAGGGTCGGGCAGCTAGCATTGCTAGACAACTCCTCTGAAGCCATGATATCTAAATTGAGATAATCTGGCAACCAAGAGGAATGTCTGGATCCCCAGGGACCAGCTTCCTCCCTCCATCTGCCCTAGAAATGAGATAGCAAGAAAGAGGATGGATTCAGGGCCAGGGGGATCACTGCCTCCCCTGTTCTTACCACCGATCACTAAAACACTAGATGCCTGTTCCTTAATATATACTGCCTGTGTCGGGGCCCCTGAGCTCTGCCAGGGAACGTGGCGGCTGTGAAGGAACCCACTTACTCTCAAGGTGAGATGGGGAAGGTGTTAGCTTTCTCAGGCCAATCAGGTGCAACATGGCACAAACTTTGTGGACACTCTCAGTTACCCAGGGCTTCTCTTAGGGAATAACTGCTTTATTATGTTTATGACTTCATAGAGTAACATGTATTAATATAGATAAATACAATACAAACTTTATGCTAGATACAATGATTTTTATTCTCTTGCCTTTGTGGAAGATATGGCAGATGTTTTATATTTAAGCAAGCTTGTTTAAAAATATGTAGCAAACTTTCATTTCAGTAAAAAATGATATACATATTTACATGTACCAAAAAAGTCTGGTTATATGTAAGAAGGTCTTAGAAACAGTTATCTAAGGGGATAGAAAGTAGCAAACATGGTTTTGTCTAAATCTTACATTTCTGCAATGCTCAGATGTTTTACAAAAGGATTAAGAAAAATTAAAGTGTTAGTGGCTCAGTCATGTCCGAATCTTTTCGATCCCGTGGACTGTAGCCTGCCAGGCTCCTCTGTCCATGGGATTCTCCAGGCAAGAACACTGGAGTGGGTAGCCATTCCCTTCTATGAAGGAGCTTCCCGATCCAGGGATGGAACCTGGATCTCTCGCAACAATCACAAGCAGATCCTTTACCGTCTGAGCCACCAGGAAAGCCCACAAATAGATTACAATAGTTTTATAATAAAGAAAAAATAAAATGCTGTTCAAAAATGAACACATTAATTTTTTTTAGAGTTTTATTTCCTAAAGGATAATATACAATAGAGTCATTTGGTAATTAAGAAATTACTCTCTAGACCAATCTGGCTGTCTACTACGCCAAAATGTTTTGACTCTTTTGTCTGCATTCAGTTCTGCTAAGAACAGCACAAAATGATATAAACCTAAACAACTTATGGAGCAAACTTTGCATTTTTTCCATTGACTTGGTTATCTGCCTGCTTTTTCAGCTCTATCAAAACCGGGATATTTGCGTAGGCCTTAACGACCCTTGCCTCCAAGGAAACTAGACATTCCCAAAATAGATACTTCTTAATTAATTTCTTTGAATACGCCAGCCTGTAAATTGGACAGATTTTTCTGAAGTGTGGTGACCCTTTCCAAGGACTCTCAGTAGGATCTTCTCCTGATCATATCAGGTCCCTATTTCTTGTGTGTTTTAAGAGTTCTTAATGGAAAAAGAGATTGAGTGTTTGGAATTTAATGCAAAAGTTACTAGTTATTTGTTAACAAACATACTGGCCCTATGATTGGTATTTGTAAGCTGTCATTAAGAGGCTAGCTATACTGTGCAGGTCAGTATAGTAACAGAGATAATACCATAAGCTGGTTGATCATCATTGGAACTTCTCTCATGGTCCAGCGCTTAAGACTTGAGCTTCCACTGCAGGGGGCACCAGTTTCACCCCTGGTTATAGAACTAGAACTAAGATCCCACAGGCCTCACGGCGTGGCCAAAAAAAAAAAAAAAATAGCATTCATAACATTGTTTATTTATTTTTTTAAATTTTCTTTATTGTGTTGGTTTTGCCATACAATGACATGAAACCGCCATGGGTTTACATATGCTCCCCCTCCAGAACCCCCCTCCCTCCTCCCTGCCGATTCCCTCTTCCTGGGACATCTCGGTGCACCAGCCCCGAGCATCAACCCTGGGCTGGCGATTGATTTCACACATGATAATTAACATGTTTCACTGCCATTCTCCCATATCACCCCACCCTTGTCCTCTTCCACAGAGTCCACGAGTCTGTTCTATACATCTGCGTTCCTTTTGCTGTCTCGCATACAGGGTTCTCATTACCATCTTTCTAAATTCCATATATATGCGTTAGTATACTGTATTGTTGTTTTTCCTTCTGGCTTACTTCACTCTGGATAATGGGCTCCAGTTCCGTCCACCTGAGTAGAACTGATTCAAATGAATTCTTTTTTAATGCTGAGTAATATTCCATTGTGTATATGTACCACAGCTTGCTTATCCAGTCGTCAGTTGATGGGCATCTAGGTTGCTTCCATGTCCTAGCTATTGTAAACAATGCAGCGATGAACATTGGGGTACACGTGGCTCTTTCAATTCTGGTTTCCTCGGTGTATATGCCCAGCAGTGGGATTGCTGGGTCATATGGCAGGTCTATTTGCAGTTTTTTAAGGAATCTCCACACTGTTTTCCATAGTGGCTGTACTAGTTTGCATTCCCACCAACAGTGTAAGAGGGTTCCCTTTTCTCCACATCCTCTCCAGCATTTATTGCTTGTAGATTTTTGGATGGCAGCCATTCTGACTGGTGTAAAGCGGTACCTCATTGTGGTTTTGATTTGCATTTCTCTGATAATGAGTGATGTTGAGCATCTTTTCTTGTGTTTGTTAGCCATTTTTATGTCTTCTTTGGAGAAATGTCTGTTAAGATCTTTGGCCCACTTTTTGATTGGGTCGTTTGTTTTTCTAGAATGGAGCTTCAGGAGTTGCTTGTATATTTTTGAGATTTATTGTTTGTCCATTGCTTCATTAGCTATTATTTTCTCCCATTCTGAAGGCTGTCTTTTCACCTTGCTTACAGTTTCCTTAGTTGTGCAGAAGCTTTTAATTTTAATTAGGTCCCATTTGTTTATCTGAGCTTTTATTTCCGATATTCTGGGAGGTGGGTCATAGAGGATCCTGCTTTGGTTTGTGTCGGAGAGTGTTTTGCCTATGTTATCCTCTAGGAGTTTCATAGTTTCTGGTCTTATGCTTAGATCTTTGATCCATTTTGAGTTTATTTTTGTGTATGGTGTTAGAAAGTGTTCTAGTTTCATTCTTTTACAAGTGGCTGTCCAGTTTTCCCAGCACCACTTGTTAAAGAGATTGTCTTTTCTCCATTGTATATTCTTGCCTCCTTTGTCAAAGATAAGGTGTCCATAGATGCATGGATTTATCTCTGGGCTTTCTATTTTGTTCCATTGATCTATATTTCTGTCTTTGTGCCAGTACCATACTGTCTTAATGACTGTGGATTTGTAGTATAGGCTAGAGTTGGGTAGGTTGATTCCTCCAGTTCCATTCTTCTTTCTCAAGATTGCTTTGGCTATACGAGGTTTTTTGTATTTCCATACAAATTGTGAAATTATTTGTTCTAATTCTCTGAAAAAGACCTCTGGTAGCTTGATAGGAATTGCATTGAATCTATAGATTGCTTTGGATAGTATACTCATTTTCACTATATTGATTCTTCCAATCCACGAACATGGCACATTTCTCCATCTATTTGTGTCCTCTTTGATTTCTTTCATCAGTGTTTGACAAAATTCAACATCCATTTATGATAAAAACCCTCCAAAAAGCAGGAATAGAAGGAACATACCTCAACATAATAAAAGCTATATATGACAAACCCACAGCAAACATTATCCTCAATGGTGAAAAACTGAAAGCATTTCCCCTGAAGTCAGGAACAAGACAAGGGTGCCCACTCTCACCACTACTATTCAACATAGTTTTGGAAGTCTTGGCCACAGCAATCAGAGCAGATAAAGAAATAAAAGGGATCCAGATTGGAAAAGAAGAAGTAAAACTCTCCCTGTTTGCAGATGACATGATCCTCTACATAGAAAACCCTAAAGACTCTACCAGAAAATTACTAGAGCTAATCAGTGAATATAGTAAAGTTTCAGGATACAAAATCAACACACAGAAATCCCTGTCATTCCTATACACTAACAGTGAGAAATCAGAAAGAGAAATTAAGGAAACAATTCCATTCACCATCGAAACAAAAAGAATAAAATACTTAGGAGTATTTCTACCTAAAGAAACAAAAGACTTGTATATAGAAAACTATAAAACACTTGATGAAAGAAATCAAAGAGGACACAAATAGATGGAGAAATGTGCCATGTTCATAACATTGTTTAGAATGAGCATATTACCATACTAGTTAAGGCAAATTTTAACAGTCAACGTTCTTTTTCTAAAGATAAAAAAGTAAACACTTCTGAGAGGAGCAAGTAGAACAACTGAAACTAATTTATTTCCAGAACTCTCCCTAATTGCTTTTGTCTCAGTTGTATTATCATATTGTCTGTCCAATTGCATCACTTGACAAAACAGTTCTTGTGAATTCTGCAATTCACCCTGGCCAGTTCAGTGTCTCTAAATGGTGCCAAGATATCCCAGGTGTTTCTTGTTTGGTGGCAGACATCAATTAAACAATGTGCAGGCTCTTCCTCTACCTTCCCAAATAGCCCCTCCTGCACATCAGACCATTTCTGAGCATCCTGGAATTTTGTGAGTGTCAAATGATACAATCCTATACTAACATCATGGTTTTTTTTTTTTTTTTCACATACACAAAACTCAGTCTTTGTGAAGATGTTATCTAAAGATGTCATCTTTATCTTGAGATGTCATCTCTGTTAAGATGCATGTTCTTCCTAAACATCCAACATATACAACCAGAAACACTTTTTTGGATAAATTCACTTGTGTGTGTCTGACTTGTTTAGCTCAATGTCTGGCATGAAACCTACTAATGAGGTGGAGAGCAAATAAGAGGAATCTGAACTGGTACGCCAAGGAAGTGTCTTTGGGTATAAGCTTTTCAATAATGTTACATTTAACAGTAGAAAAAAACTGCATCTTTAGTATGTGGAATTAACATTCTATTTTCTGACATTCCATCGTTGTTAATATGATGCCGGAACAGTAAAAACAAAGGAAGCAGTGGAAGCAGCTCCAGAAGGAACTGAAGTGAATCAGTAATCTCAGCCCCCCTTTCTCGGTTAAACTGGATCAGGCTGGCTTGTGTTGTTTGCACCAAATATTAGAAGTAACATTTTTTCTTTAGCTTATTGGGTAACTATTAAACCGCACCTCATAAGCAAACAGCAGCAAATGGAGCAGGATGAGTAAATCAAGGCCATCACTTTTCGTAAGGCTACTGTCAGCGATCCACAGATGCACTTTTCTTTCATCACTGTTGATTTAAACTTCATACTTAGAACTATCTGTATCCTTTACTTCTACAGGCTTTATGAATAATTGGTTAAGAAGTTGTAATAAGTAAAATCTCTTTCGTTAGTCATGAAATTCAATTAAGCTTATTACATATCCAGTAGGCATCGTCATAATTCAAGGTTAACCCAAGGGCCTCATCTCGGAAATTGGATAAAATGCTGCATTACTTAAACTGGGGCTTGCAGGAGGGATTCAGCTGGAATGACAGGATGAAGATGCAGTCATTCACATCATACTGAAATATGAGCTGTGTTGTGAAACTTATGTATTATATGGGAATCTTCCAGTTTCCTACACTCAATATGAATCTTTACTGATTACACCAATCTCGTTTCAAATGGTTGCCACAGAAAGCTTTAAGAAGAAATGGAAAATAAGGTTAAATTCACACATACAGAATTGCCAAGTAAGATTTCTTGCCAGTGAAACAAAGCAAAAGTTTCTCAGTATTAAAATCTATCACTGGTGCCAAACTAGTTCACAGAATGTTCCCAGATCAAGAGGGGTGGTTGTCCCATCCCTGAATCACATACTCCTTATTAGTTTTCTACTAAAACCAGGTGGCCAAGGGTTTATCTCTGCCAATAAAGGTGCTCTGAGGGGGTTATGGCAGCCACTGTATTGTTTGAATTTTCCTCTGCTAGACCAAGCAACTGCTCAGTGAAATTAGTGAAGATCTTGTCAGAAAATTTTTCTGCTAATTGGGTCAAATTAGCAGCTGTACTTGGAAGTTTAAATCAACACTCCTTTTTAAGTGTTACTGATTCAGAGAATAGAATGTGTTGGGACCTTAAAGAATCTCAAGTCATTCTGGGATCATGCGAAAAATTAATGCAATGAAAACACCCAGCAGGTGGGAAACTTCAGGGCGTCTGCTGTATCTACACATACTCTGAATTTCTATCTTCTTGCAAAGGTAAAGGATGAGAAAACACGCCTTTTAAAAATACAAATATGCATATGTTATGGATCACACCTTCGAACCCACTAATGCCTTTTATTGGCTTCCTGTCGTTCACAGATAGACAATAATCTCCTTAATGGAGCTTATAAGGCTCTGCCTCAGGTAGTCCCTACCCTCCTCACAGGCTGCTGTCTTCCTCTTAGCTCTCAGCATCCCAGACTCCCTGGCTTTTTAAGGGGGAAACTATGCTCTCCATGGGCTTCCTACATGGCTGAGTGGTAAAGAACCCACCTGCCAGGGCAGGAGACACAAGAGACATGGGTTCAATCCCTGGGTCAGGAAGATCCCCTGGAGGAGGAAATGGCAACCCACTCCAGGATTCTTGCCTGGAGAATCCCATGGACAGAGGAGCCTGGTGGGCTACAGTCCACAGGGTCACAAAGAGTCGGGCATAACTGAAGCAACTTGGCATGCACGCACGCACGCATACTCTCCATACTGCTTTCCCTGTCTGGACTGCACATATGTTGCTCGCTGGATAACATCTTTTATATATTTCACCCTCCTGCTTCTCCTTCCCATCACTACCAGTATCAATATTGCTACCATATGACCCTAACCACTATAATTACTGGAATACACACACAGAAACCATATACATTCAAACTCAGCTCACATATTATATTCAAAGCGATATGTTTCCTGATGTCTTCCACACACTCTCAAAAAACACAGGTCTCCCTGTTACAAAATCTCCTGGAACTAAACAGCACTTATCGTTAATTTGGAATATATTTTTGGACCTTTTAGTTAATGTCCATCACTTGGTGACAGTTGAGACTCTGTTTCTTTTCACTGTATTCGACCCAATATCTAGCATGAAAGCAGAATACACTGAACTCTAATACCTAAACAATGCTGAAATGAGAGAATGAGTGAATCAATCAAATCTAGCAAATTTCTCTTTTCTATGTAGATGGTTAATCTAATGAGTAAAATTCAACCTGAAGGAGGAATAAAAGAAAGTGACAGTTTACAGCCATATCACCCTGAACACATCTGAACGCATCTGATCTCGGAAGCTAAGCAGGGTCAGGTTTGGTTAGTACTTGGATGGGAGAAAAGAAGGGAACATTTGTTAAACTCAGTTACTGTGCAAGGACTCGGCTAACTGCTTTGCACATCTTAGTTTAATACTAGCGACTACCTAGTAAAGTAGGCATTCTATTCCCATTTAGAGACGGTGAACCTCAGATTCACGTGAGGCTTAATAACTCACTCAAGGGAACACATCTGGAAAGAGAAAGTAACATGATTATGCCAAAATTTGGAGGGTTCTGTGTTTCTTAGGATTTTTTATGAAATGTGGAGCCATGTTTATAGCTGCATCAAATGAGCATTTGCATAACTTGAATTTACGATGACTTTATTTTAAAGCACTGAAAATACTTCTGAATGCTGGCCTTAGAAATTATGGAAAATGGAATATAACAAAAACTGGAGAAATTTTTTTAACAAATTGAACCCATTTTTTTTTTTACTGTTGGAAAATAAATGAGGTAATTGTCTTACATGTAAATTAGAGTATATATGCTTAGAATTATTAATAAAAAGCTAAAAAGGATTGTAGAGCTTGAAACATATTTCACGCAAGTCACTACCTTGAGGCCATGGATGTGTTCACAGTTTTACCCCCTCAAAACCAGTCTCTGGTTCTGAAGACTGTTAATTAAGTGATTATTCTCCACAAGCCCAAAAAAGTCTTCTGCGGTATGTGCCGGAGTTCAACACCCTTTCACTTATTTGCAGATATCAGCATTTTCTTCCACCAGATTGCCTCTGCTGACCTTAGGAATAAAATAGACACTGCATTTGACCACAGCCTGACCTCCAGATCCATCATACTGGTTTCCTTCTGTCAAGATAAGGGAGCTAAGATCAGCAAGGATTGACAAAAGGACTCTCAGTCCTCTTACTCTTTCCTTCCCCAAATCGTCAAACAATAAATATACATATTATTTAATAGTTTGTGCCTGGTCATCTAGGTGCCATGAATAAAGTAAGTAAAATTTAAAAGAAGACCAGTCTTTGAGACTTGGGCTCTAACTGGGGAATCCGGAACTAATTTACATAGAATGATGAGAAACTGTTATATGGATGGTCATGGGCTAAGTTGTGTCCTGCTCAAATTCATTTGTTGATATCCTAACTCTCTGCATCTCGGAAATGTAGGTGTATTTGAGATAATGCCTTGTAGTAGGTAATGAATGAAGTTAAAATTATAGGGGGCCCTACTCCAGTATAACTGGTGTCCTTTAAGAAGAAGAGATCAGGACACATAGGAGGGAAGACCAAGTGCAAACACAGGAAGAACATGGCCATATATCAGTAAAACATCTCCAGAAGAAATCAGCTCAACTCACACCTTGATCTCAGATTTTACCCTCCAGAACAATGGGGAAGTAAAATTCTACTAAGTCACAAGCCTGTGGTACTTGGTTATGTCAGCCCTAGCAAACACACAAAGACTCTACTGAAGAATGATTTTAGAACAGGCATAAGGGTTAGCATAGGGTTAGGCTTGTCATATGTGTTGGGGTACTTGAGAAGGTTTGGTGTAGGACATGAGTTCAGAATTGAAACCAGACAAAAGCTAAGTGAAGACGAGTCAGACAGAATATTCTAGAAGAGTAGAAAACCCAATGAGGCAAACATGGTAATCGATAGAGAAAATAATTTAGTCATTGGCAGCAGTCAGTCTTTAAAACCTGAACCTTTGCAATGTATTTCTATTAATTATTTATTCACTTATATTGCATAAAGAATTTCAATTTACATTAATGTGTTATATTGAAAGGGCTACATCAACATTGATATGAACATATAAGATTAATCATACATGTTTAAACCTTGACATTCATAGCCAAATAAAGAATGACTGCAGGTGTTGACAAAATACCATTGAAGTAGTAATATTCAACTGTATTTTATACATGTTTTTCATATGTACAGGGGGATGCATATGTAAAAAAAAGAAATAGAAGATGCCTGCAATACATGAAAGAAATTGTTTGACATAGGAAAAACACTTTGACATTAACCAAAGCAAGATCTTTTTTTGACCTACCTCCTATAGTAATGAAAATAAAAACAAAAATAAACAAATGGGACCTAAGTAAACTTAAAAGCTTTTACATAGCGAAGGAAACCATAAACCAGATGAAAAGACAACCCTCAGAATGGGAAAAAATGTTTGCAAATGATACAACAGAAAAAGGATCAATCTCCAAAATAGACAAATAGTTTATGCAGGTCAATATCAAGAAAAACAAACAACCCAATCAAAACATAGGCAGAATACCTAAACACACATTTCTCCAAAGAAGACATACAAGATGGCCAAGAGGCACATGAAAAGATGCTCAACATCACTAATTATTAAAACAATGCAAATCAAAACTATCATGAGGTATCACCACATACCAGTAAGAATGGCCATCATCAAAAAATCTACAAACAATAAATGCTGGAGAGGGTGTGGATAAAAAGGAAACTTCTTGCCCTGTTGATGGGAATGTAAATTGATACAGTCAATGTGGAGAACAGAATGGAAGTTCCTTAAAAAAACAAAAATAGAAGGACCAGGTGACCCAGCAATCCTAATTTCTACTGGCCATATACCCTGAGAAGACCATAATTCAAAAGGACATATTGTACTCCAGTGTTCATTGCAGCACAATTTATAATAATCAGGACGTAGAAACAACCTAAATTTCCAATGACAGATGAACAGATAAAGAAGATGTGGTACCTGCATACAATGGAATATTACTCAGTCATAAGAGGAATGAAATTGGGTCATTTGTAGAGATATGGATGGACTTAGAATCTGTCATACAGAATAAACGGAAAAACAAATATCATATATTAATGCATATATGTGGAATCTAGAAAAATGGTACAAATGACCCTATTTCCAGGGCAGGAATATAGACTCAGACAGAGATACTGGACATGTGGACACAGAGGGGTGGGAGGATGAGATGAATTGGGAAATTAGGATTGACATATATATACTACCATGTATAAAATAGCTAGCTAGCAGGAAGCAGCTGTACAGCACAGGAACTTAGCTCGAGGCTCTGTGATGACCTAGAGCAGTGGGACAGGCGTGGGGGTGGGTGGGAGGGAGATCGAGGAGGGAGAGGATAGGATATATGTGTACATACAGCTGATCCACTTCATTATATAGCAGGATCTAACACAACATTGTAAAGCAGTTATACTCCAATAAAAACTAAAGATAAAATAGAGCCAAAAATAAATAAATAATGCTTGAATTAACTGGTATTTCTCTCTCATCATACAGATTATACATATTTATCATCAAACCTTTAAGCATTTTTTAGATGAAAAATTTTTCTATTTTTCTATATATATATTCATGATCATATGTTACTGAAGCATTTAAGTATATAGCTTCACACTTATAGAAATGAAAATCAATTTTTTTTTTCCTATTTTTACCTCCATTTTAGAAACAAACTGACAAACACACAGGCAAAAACTCCTCAGTATTGCCCACATCCATCTCCATTTGGGATTTTTCAGAAAATGTTTAAAAGCTGCATTTAGGTAACTAATTTCTCTATCTGGGAAATGGCAGACTGGCTCAGAACCATCAGCTGTCCATCTACCCAATAAGCAGATATAAATAAATATTTCATGAACATTCCTTATGATCTCCCCCTTACTCCCACAGTAACCATTCCACCCCCCCCCCCATTTTCCTGCAGTGCTAATACCCATTCTTATACATAAAGAAAGTGAAAGTGTTTGTCGCTCAGCTGTGTCTGATTCTTTGTGACCCCATGGACTGTAGCCCACTGGGCTCCTCTGTCCGTGGGATTCTCCAGGCAAGAATACTGGAGTGGGTTGCCATGCCCTCCTCCAGGGGACCTTCCCAACCCAGGTATTGAACCCAGGTCTCCCACTTTGCAGGTCGATTCTTTACCATCTGAGCCATCAGTCTAGTGGTATATATACACAGCCATGTATAAAAAGCTAGTGGGAAGCTGCTGTGTAGGGCAGGGAACTCAGCTCTGGGCTCTGTGCTGACCTGGAGGGATGGGATGGGGGGTGGGAGGGAGGTTCAAGAGGGAGGGGACATACGTACACTTATAGCTGATTTACACTGTTGTACAGCAAAAACTAACACAACATTGCAAAGCAATTATACTCCAATAAAAATAACATAGAGCCACGTTTAAATGCCACTGAACGGTCTTACCCAGGTAAGGTAGTGAGTCATTCTTTACCGTTGACATTATTTTTTATCTTTGGGTTTTTGCGTTTACAGGCCATTTGTCCTACATCAGGCAGGTGCATTTTCTTACAGCATTAAGGAAGAGGAAAACCAAAGCTACTTACCTAAAAAACAAACACAAAAAGAAAAGGATTAAAGTGGGCAGGCTTGAATGCATGGCAAAGAAGTGAGGTGGGGATAAAACACCTAAACCATCTAAGAGTACTGAACCATCCAACAAATAAGGCATGTGAAGCAGCAAGGAGAGCATGTATAAGCTGAACTCTGTTCTGCAAGTTAAAAAAGCAAAGGTGTTCCTTAGTTTTTTAGGTAACTAGGTGAAGCAAAATTTGGATATTATTTTTTCAGCTTTCAAAACAACTTCCATTATCATAGAGACTAATTTGTCATCTCTCTGTGTGCTTAAATAGGTTTTCTTAAATGCCTATAATAATGCTTCCATCCTTCTAAGCCAGAAGACCTTGATTCTAGATGTTACATCTCCACTAATCAGAGCTACAATGCTAGGCCTCCCAACAGCATCAGGAAAGAGGGCAGAAGCATGCCTGACACTGGTAGGTTATAAGAGAAACAAAGGCTTTGCTCACAGTTCTCTTCATGACAATAAGGTCACGAGCCTCCTTCACCATGAACCACTCTGTTAAGGATGTGAGCAGAAGTGCCCACTTCTGGAGAAGTGCGGCATGACTAACGTTGATGCCATCAAAGTCAACATACTTAATCAGAGGCAGCCTCAGAGAAACGGAATGATTCCAAGCATTTATAAACGGCAATAATAAACGGCAAATGTCTGTGGTTTTCATCAAGGGGTCAGCTGCATGTAGGCAGGACACCCTGGACAGTATGCTGATCACAGGGGCGATCAGGAATGTGTTTGGCATAGCTCTAGTGACTGAAAGTGCTGGAATTGTGGTAGAAAGCACAGGACCTACCAAGCAAAGCAATCTGTTCACTCATTCAGTTATCAAAAATCAAAGGAACAGTTCCTTCAGAAGAAGTGATTTTCCTATTCTATCCTCGACAGGCAGGAGCCAAACAAGCAGAAAAGTCCCAAGAAAAAAATAGAATTTTTGAGAGAGAAGTAGAAGAGCTCTGTTTACAAAGAGGAGAGAAATGCCAAGGGCAGCAGGACCAAAACGCATCCTTTTCTGAACCCACAGTGTTACAATCACCTGGGCTGCTTGGCAAAAATCATGACATTTCCAAGGCCCACTGAGGCCTGTTGAATCAGTGTCTCTGGATTCAAGGCATGGGGTTTTCATTTTAAATAAGTACCTCTGGTGAATTTTATTATTATTTTCTATCTTTAGGAACCACACACTAGTAAGTAAGGGTTCTCTCTTTTTTAGGTGCTGCTGGTCAGAGGTCACTCTTTGAGGTGACTGAGATACATCATTATGTCTGAATTTAATAAAACATGATAATTCAACAAAACATTAGGAACAGAGATGGACAGTATGTCCATCTCTTCTTATTCAATAAATCACTGAGTAAAAAAACAAAAAACTATCGTAAGAAGTATTATTTTAATTGGCCTGAGCCACTGCTCATGCTGCTTTCTGTTCTTACAAGACATAGATTCTTGCTAATAAGATGCATTCTGCACTCCCACTCATAGAGGGCACTATTTTCTTGCTAAATCATTGTGTTGCTGGCAGTTGGTAAAAAGAACAAACAAAACAATCCTACTCGCCTCACCGCACCTCCCCCACCAAATTTCACCAGTGATTTGAATGAATGAATGGTTTTGACTATTACAGAGTACATAGCAAAATTAGTGCTAATTCTCATGAACTTGAGAGGAGGTAAATTTAGCATCATTAGTCTAGCATCTCTAGACCTAGGAGACCTTCATTTTCTTTATTTTGCCTTAGCTAGCCCTTGAGCTATTTTCTTCTGAATAACGTAAAATAAAATGCTTTCTTTTCTTCATAAAATGCTTTAATTACATTCCAGTATTTCTTTGCTTGAGATATTCAGAAATCTTGATTTCACTTCCAGGATATTGTGGTATATTTAAAAGGATGAGACAGTGCTTTACAAGAGTATATCAGATTTCATACTGTATACAAAGAGATGCTTTGTCCAGACTAAGGTGCTCCACTGCTTAAGTGAAATATAACTTAAAAAAAAAACTAGTCATAATAACGGCCAACTGTGAACTGACCTCAATATTAATAGTCATGCTCATCAGAGTTCAAATGGAAATTCCTTCCTGTTTCATATTTTGCAGGGGAGCCTGTACTGCCATTTAAAAAGACGTTCTATGTGCCTATCTTGGCAGAAAGCATTCATTTTGTGTTGCTTGAGCAACTGAAAGGACTGTGAAGATTAAATCAAAGAAGCTAATAGGGTTGGCCAGAAGCTAGAAGACTTGGGGGTGAACTGGGAAAGGAGGTCAAAAGAATGATTTTTCAAACATGTCCTCTCACTTAGAACATAAAAATGGAGTCAGGATGAAATATTAACTGACCTGGGGCACAAAGCACCACAAATAGCTTTAAAGGCTTCAGTAAATCCTAAGGATCATCAGAAGACTCATATCCCTCTATGCCCCTTCAAATTATACTGTCTCCTTTCCCCTTTCCAACTGCAAAGTAACAACAGCTACAAAATGCAGCGTCCAAAAGGTAGACGGTTTAAAAAGCCTGAAGAATACAAAGTGACAAGCGGTTCAGCTTGAACTGTGGCCTTTCTCTAGTAGCAAAGACAGTGTTATCTCTTTTTCTTTATTTTTAAACTGATACATTGCACATGATACTCCCACACCTATCACCAAGTAGCCAAGCTGCAAGAAGTAGCTACTCTGTGGTCGAGATCACTTGCTTAGAAAACAGATTCTATTTTTGTATTAATGAAAAAAAAGTTAAAAAATTATAACTTGCTTTATTCTACATTAAAATGGTGGAACACGCGCACACACACACACATATATACACATGCACATATATGTATGTATATGAACTACAGATATGACATAAATGTCTCTGCCAGAACCAGGTCAGGCAGCAGGGAGATGAGAAAACCACAGAGAAAGAAAAGAGAATGGATTTTTTTTTTTGAAAGGGGAACTGCATATTCTTTTAATTTTGCATACTCTGTTTGAAAGTACAACACTTATTAGGGCTCAAATTAAGCAGACTTTGTTGGCGGTTAGCCAGTTAAACTACAAAGAGTAGGTAAATACAAATCTAAGGTAAATATGCCAGTTTATTGAAGTGTCTACCGTCAATCTCATTATTTTTAATCATACAGAGAACGCATATGAGTGGAAGGCTAGTTTGCATAGCACCTTTCATAAGCTAAAGCTGATTTTGTCCTGGGAACACGAAGAAAGGGAGAGCCAGAAAGTCAGGACAGAGATGTGCCACAGACAACCCAGCTCCTAAATCAAGATGTTTTTTTATCGTTTTCAGACACTGAATCATTTCCCAAAGGCAACAACCCATTTCACTGGCTGACATTGCTCTTGAACAGCTTGCCTGACAAGCCGCTTTCTCATTAGCTTGCAAAGGCACCCTATCTACGTCGTTCATCTCTCGCAAATGCATGAACATAACCTCCCCATCACCTTGACTTTTAATTTCCCCTTCATAATAGGAATTTTATAAATTGTTTTGACAGGTCACATAAATCTCTCAACACAATTCATAAGACTTGCCTTCCAGTATGCTTTAAAATTAGGAGTGCAAACCAGTTCCATGCTATCACACCAATGTCTACCAACAATGGGCTCTGGAAACTGCTGGCCAGCCATCCCAGGCCTAATTAAGGGGCTAATATTTCACAAATAATGACAATGTTGCTGGAGACTGAGTACTACCTTTTAGCAGCTTAAAAAAAAAAATTCTGACTAGAAATGCTTTGAACTTACATGGAAAAAAAAAAGCGTAGAAGCAGATGGTAAGAGAATTGCTTTCTTACTTAACATTCAAGCCTCTCTCAGCCCCAACATACGCACTAGACAATGTAAACAAGAGTAAGTCAGCTCTAGCAACAAGAATGTAGATTTTCTTGTCAAAGAAAGCTAGGTTTCTGTTTCTCCATACTGTA
This sequence comes from Antilocapra americana, assembly GCA_007570785.1. Classification (NCBI taxonomy): domain Eukaryota; kingdom Metazoa; phylum Chordata; class Mammalia; order Artiodactyla; family Antilocapridae; genus Antilocapra; species Antilocapra americana. The sequence continues at coordinate 4,498,830 of ML661338.1, read as the reverse complement.
CTCAGATTCTTAAAGATTCTTTTTAAAAAAAGGCTAGATACATGATTTTTTATTTAATTATATCCAGTTTGAATCACTCCATTTTCTCAGGAAAAAAACTAAAAATAAGAAAAAAAGAAATAAACCATGATCTACAAGGCAGGTTATGTACAGAATAAACTGTATTTCTTATAGTGATTAAGGGCAACGTTAGTTCAAAGAACAAAATTAGCCCAAAAGTGGTCTCAAGATAGTCCAAATGACACAATTTTAGTTTTATTCAACACAAACAAAATTCTGTAAAGATTCTGACCATTCCTGGCATTGGTGATGACTGGATCCTGATCAAAGAAATCTGTGAAACAACAGGCAATTGACTTCACTTTGAAGTGCTCCTTATGCGCAACTGGATATAGTTTTTAATCTGAAATATAAATAGACCCCATGTTATAACTTTCCCCTGATAAGTGATTACTCGCCAATCATTTGGAGTTTATTGCTTTAGAACATTCGTCATTTCACTGTTAGTTCTTACAGTTGGAAAGTACTTCCTTATAATCAACCCATGCTTCCTGGTAGTATGAAACATGGTTCTTTGATTTCATTATTTGTGGGGATGTGCACTTTGAATTCATATCTGTGTCTACTCTAGCTCTTGTTCTTCAGCTTAACTGAGGATATTTTCAAGAAAATCTTTTGTTTTCTTACATGAACTAGCTCAGGCAGTCAACTTACTCTCATAGTTATAACCATGCTAATACATCCCAAATATACAGTTCAGACCCTCAATTTCTAATTCAAGCTTTGTCCCTTCATTTCCAGGGACCAGAGGAGAGACATCATATAACTCATTATAATATTATTGCAAATAATACATGAAATTCACCCAGGAATTTTAGAATGAAGATTTATACACTAATTATATCTAATGGGTTTCCCTGGTGTCTCAGTTGATAAAGAATCTGCCTGCTATGTAGGAGACTGCTTGCAATACAGTAGACTGGGTTCGATCCCTGGGCTGGGAAGATCCCCTGGGAAAGAAAATGGCAACCTACTCCAGTATTCTTGCCTGCTAAATCCCGTGGACAGCTACAGTCCATGGGCAAGAGTCAGACGTGACCGACTAAACCATCATCATTTGTTGTTGTTTCAGTCGCTCAGTTGTGTCTAACTCTTTGTGACCCCATGGACTACAGCATGCCAGGCTTTTCTGTCCTTCACCATCTCTGGGAGCTTGCTCAAACTCATTTCCATTGAATTAGAGATGCCATCCAACCATCTTGTCCTCCATTGTCCCCTTCTCCTCCTGCTTTCAATCTTTCCCAGCATCAGAGTCTTTTCTAACAAGTCAGCTCTTCAAATCAGGTGGCCCAAGGATTGGAGCTTCAGCATCAGTCCTTCCAGTGAATATTCAGGGTTGGTATTGATCTCCTTGCAGTCCAAGAGATTCTCTAGAGTCTTCTCCAACAATACAGTTAGAAAGCATCAGTTCTTTGGTGCTCAGTCTTCTTTATTTATCATCATAATATTATTGCAAATAATACAATAATATACACAATTCACCCAGGAATTGTGGAGTGAAGATTTACACACCAAGAATTTTACCTAAAGCCTGTAATTAATTGCGATATTTAGAGGACTGTAGTCAATGCCAGACCACTCTATATAATCCACAAATGACATCTTTCCTTCCCATGGAAAATGGTCAAGAAGACTTGGCCAGAATTCCTATTTACTTTGCAAGGACAAGAATTTTGTGCTTGTTGCTGCTACTTTCTCAAAATAACCCTGTTTCAGCAAAACAGCTATATACTAGGGCTTTTTAATGTCCAGATTTCCAGATGTTATTATTTCTGACAATGGATCTGCATTTATCTCACATGTGTTTAAGAAATCTGTGAAGCTAGAGCTCATCCATCCTGTCATCATCACTCTTTGTCACCCTCAAGCAAATGGTCAGGCTGAAAGAAAGGTGCCAACCAATAAGGATGCCCTAAAGTAAGCTGTTAGAGGAAAATGACCAAGGCGATTTGCCAAGTTTCTCATCACTCAACATGTCACTACAAGTGGGACAACAGGAGTCAGTTCTGCTGAATAAAAAAATGGAGCAACACTGTAATTGTTCCTTTGACAGTTCACATATAGAGCTTAGCTTAGAATTTACAGATAAACCAGAATGTATTCTGGGTATCATATTCATTCTTAATTCTTTTCTGCCATAAAAGCTGGCCTTAACTAAGAATTTTAAAGACAAGTAGAGGGGGTCAGCACACTGGTTCAATCGTTCAGTCATGTCTGACTCTTTGCGACCCTACAGACTGCAGCACGCCAGGCCTCTCTGTCCATCACCAACTCCCGGAGTCTACTCAAACTCATGTCCATTGAGTCAGTGATGCCATCCAACCATCTCATCCTCTGTCGTCCCCTTCCCCTCCCGCCTTCCATATTTCCCAGCATCATGGTCTTTTCCAATGAGTCAATTCTTCACATCAGGTGGCCAAAGTATTAGAGTTTCAGCTTCAGCATCACTCCTTCCAATGAATATTCAGGACTGATTTCCTTTAGGATGGACTGGTTGGATCTCCTTGCAGTTCAAGGGACTCCCAAGAGTCTTCTCCAACACCACAGTTCAAAAACATCAATTCTTTGGCGCTCAGCTTTCTTTATAGTCCAACTCTCACATCCATACATGCCTACTGGAAAAACCATAGCCTTGTCTACCTTGACTAGATGGACCTTTGTTGGTAAAGTAATGTCTCTGCTTTTTAGCTGTCTAGGTTGGGCATAACTTTTCTTCCAAGAAGCAAGTGTCTTTTAATTTCATGGCTGCAGTCACCATCTGGAGTGATTTTGGAGCCCAAAAATAAAGTCTGTCACTGTTTCCACAAAGGGAGGCAGTTCCTATATAATTTAAATTACAATGTATATGTTATTACAAGGGGTAGACTACTGATGCCTAGTGTAAAATAATATCAATAAGTGAATTAGTAGTATGTTCAATTTTTAAAACAGTTTTAAATTGAAGTATAGTTAATCTCCCTCGTAGTTCAGGCAATAAAGAATCTGCTCTGCAGAAAACCCAGGTTTGATTCCTGGGTTGGGAAGATTCCCTGGAGAAGACTGAGCAACTAATAGATACATATACAGTTAATTTACAATGCTATATTAGTTTCAAGTACACAGCAAAGTGATTCAGTTTTATATAAAACAACATATAACTGGTTGCCATATCGTTCTCCAGGGGATCTACCTGACCCTGGAATCAAACCCCAGTCTCCTGCATTGCAAGAAGATTCTTTATTGACTGAGCTAGGAGGGAAGCATATCTATTTATTTTAAACTCAGGCACATTACATAATGGGCTTCCCTGGTGGCTCAGATAGTAAAGAATCCACCTGCAGTGTAGATGGTAAGGAGAACCCTGCATGCGGGACAGCAAAAGAAACGCAGATGTATAGAACAGACTCGTGGACTCTGTGGAAGAGGGCAAGGGTGGGATGTTATGGGAGAATGGCATTGAAACATGTTAATTATCATATGTGAAATCAATCACCAGCCCAGGGCTGATGCTCGGGGCTGGTGTACCGAGATGACCCAGGGGGAGGGAATCGGGAGGGAGGAGGGAGGGGGGTTCTGGAGGGGGAGCATATGTAAACCCATGGCGGTGTCATGTCAATGTATGGCAAAACCAACACAATAAAGTAAAGAAAATTTAAAAAAAAAAAAAAAAAAAGGAGGCTTTGATTCGATCCCTGGGTTGGGAAGATTCCCTGGAGAAGACTGAGCAACTAATAGATACATATACAGTTAATTTACAATGCTATATTAGTTTCAAGTACACAGCAAAGTGATTCAGTTTTATATAAAACAACATATAACTGGTTGCCATATCCTTCTCCAGGGGATCTTCCTGACCCTGGAATCAAACCCCAGTCTCCTGCATTGCAAGAAGATTCTTTACTGACTGAGCTAGGAGGGAAGCATATCTATTTATTTTAAACTCATGCACATTACATAATGGGCTTCCCTGGTGGCTCAGATAGTAAAGAATCCACCTGCAGTGTAGGAGGCTTGGGTTCGATCCCTGGGTTAGGAAGATCCTCTGGAGAAGGGAATGACTACCCACTCCAGTATTCTGGCCTGGAAAATAGTTGTTAGAGGTTTCCTTCATAGCTCAGTGGTAGAGAATCTGCCTGCAACACAGGAGACCTGGTTTCGATTCCTGGGTCGGGAAGATCCCCTGGAGGAGGGCATGGCAACCCACTCCAGTATTCTTGCCTAGAGAAGCCATGGCCAGAGAAGCCTGGTAGGCTACATACAGTACATGGGGTCGCAAGAGACGGACATGACTTAGCAACTAAACCACCAGCACATTACATAATATAGTTAACCTGGAATAATTTTTTCCCACCAAAAATATGACTTAATCCTTTTTCCATGGTTGCGTGTTCATGCATGCTCAGTTGCTTCAGTCGTGTCTGACACTTCGCGATGCTATGGACTGTAACCTGCCAGGCTCTTCAGTTCATGGAATTCTCCAGGCAAGAATACTGAAGTGGGTTACTGTGCCCTCCTCCAAGGGATCTTCCCCACCCAGGGATTGAAACTGCATCTCCTGCATTGCAGGCAGGTTCTTTACCACTAGGTTTTTTTTCATACTTAACCGTAACCAAATCTCCAAAAAGTTAGAGAAACTGGAAGGGGGTCCAGAAAATGGTGAAATCATGATTCATATATCTACCAAATATTGCTAGCTTTTCTCCTTCTGGGTATACAGTAGCACTGCCCTAAGCTTTCTTTGATGTCAGCCATAGCCATGTGATATACTCTGAGCAGTCGACTGGAGCAAAATTAATACAGGTCACTTCTGGGTGAAAGCTTTTAAGATCCTGTGTGTGATGTACAACAGTCTATTTTCTTCCCCTGTAGGATAACTGGAAGCCTGTACTGAAATGGAACATCCGCCACGCTGGGTCCCAGCTTGGCTACAACGGGCAGAGCCTCCTTGCCCATCTATCTTGGGTAATGTATGAAGGATAGGAAATAAACTATTGTTGTATCAAGCTATTGAGATTTGGGATTAATGCAAAATAATCTAGCCTACCCTGACTTGTACAGTGAGTCATCAAAATAGCAAAATGTTAATAACTGAAGCCATAAAGAGCTTTATGCAAAAAAAAAGATTAATGATGCCCAATAGTGAAGTTTAAAAGCAAAAAGCAATCAAGGATTGACGTAAATACTATCTTCAATATAGAAATAGGACTGTGTCTTTTTCTTCCCCCTAGAAAGGTATTAACAATTTTTTCAAAGAAATAAATACTTCTCTTTAATTTAAAAAAAATCTAATTTGAAGCAAGATGATTTGGGTATGGAAATAAGAGGAAAAAAGAAAGTCAACCTTCAGGTCATCAGGAAGGAGGATGAAACTAGGGAAAATGATGAAGACTGCGTGGTCTCCTTATCTAGAGAACTATAATTAGGGACATCTCTCCATCACTCTCAGGATGTTTTCACTGGTGAACTTTAAGCTTTGGAATTTAGAAGGAAAACTTTAGAATGAGGCTGGGGGATCCCCCAAAGGGTTCATTAATTAGCTTAAGGGGTCTGTGAACTGACTAAGCAACTAGCTAAACTATATAATTGCATAACTTTCAGAGAAGAAGCCCTATAGCTTTAATCAGGTTCTCAAACAGATCTCATATCCAAAATAAGGCTAAGAACCATGGCTAGACATTGGTCCTACTTAAAGGAGGAAATTATAAACCATAATCTTAATTTATTTCTACACCTCTCTTGGGAATGGCAAATCTGTCGCCTTACTTTCACCCTCCGATCAACGTGGTCATGGCAAGAATTTTTGCTTCTGCCACTTTAAACGGCAAATTAGCTTTGTAAAGCAGGAACTCTAACTTGAATTCTAACCAGGAGGTTGATTTCAAAGGGTTTGCAGAAAAGATCTTAGAGGGGACAAGGATGAATAGTCTTCTACTCAATCCGTTAAGGTCTACTTGTGTCTCCCTCTAAAAAGATGAACATAAAATTTAGGCTTAGCCTCCTACTCAGTGTTTGTTTGTTTGTTTGTTTTTCTCCCCCTTTGGATACAGTGCTTTTTTGGACAGCTAAAATTCATTTCCAGACTCAATTGCTGTGGGGCTGGGCTTGCTGATTGCTCTCTGCCTCAGTGTCTCCAAGCTTCTTAGGTGTTCCCATTGGTCACCCAAGTCCAAAAGGAAGTTAGGGAGTAGGTTGGTTCTCTAAAGGCACTCTTCTTCCAACATTTCTGGGTGCTTCCATTTTATCATTGCTGCTATTATTGTTTAATCGCTAAATCGTCTGGCCCTTTTGTGACCTCATGGACTGTAGCCTACCAGGCTCCTCTGTCCATGGGAAATCTTGCCTCGATTTCCCAGGCAAGAATACTGAAGTGGGTTGCCATTTCTTCCTCCAGGGGACCTTCCTGAGCCAGGGGTCAAACCTGTATAGCCTGCACTGGCAGGCAGAGTCTTTACCACTTAAAATTACACAATACATGAGATGCAAAGAACCAAAACTAGATGTGCTCATGTTCTGCCAAGCACATCACAAAAGACACAAAGTGAGGCTCTTACAGCGTGGGTACGTATGTCATGGGGCAGAGGATACACGAGAAGCAGGAGTTTCTTTCCAGCAACTCATCCTTCCTTTCTTCCCTCCATTATATAAGAGAAAATGGTGAAATTAAATTTTAGTTGTGCTTCTGCCTATGATGAAATAGCTTACAAAAGATTAACACTAACCAAGAACACATAAAGGTTAAACAAAATGAACAGATAAAACATATTAAAAATATAATCTACATATTGGTTGGGGAAGGGGTGATTGGAATACGGTACCAGAGGTTTCTGAGAAACTTGATAATGTTTTATTTTCTGATTTTGATGATAGTAACACAGATATATCCATTTCTTGAACATTCATCAAGGCATACACTTATAATTGGATACTTAAATATATGTAAGTTTCATTTCAATAACATATGCATTAATAAAAAATGTTAACTAGTTTTAATAGGCCCAGTGAATGCCTGAAAATACATCATTTGCAAAACCCAAGTATATGTACATTTTTCTCTGAGAACCTTAAATTCTAGCCATTTTGAATGCATTCAAATTTACCTCTATTGAAATTAATCTTTCTCACATTTTTATATAAGTTCTAGTCTCAGATGGGATTGTCTGGCTGACAAGTTCATGGGCAACACAACCTTGTATAAAGCATCACCCATGTAGCATCGCATTTGCTCTGAATATAGTTTGGGGTTACAAAGTTTGGAAAACCACATTGTATGTGGTCAAATCTTTCTCTACTTCCACAACTTAACATCAACTCAGCATCAATTTCATCGGAGAAGACACACATTTTATACAGAATCTGTCTATGTAGCTAATAATTAAAAAAAAAACATCCTATACTATGTTTGAAACTGACAAAGCTTTTATTTTTTTTATTTTATTTTTTTTATTATTGTTTTTGCCATACATTGTCATGATATCACCATGGGTTTACATATGCTTCCCCTCCGGGTCCCCCCTCCCTCCTCCCTCCCCCCCGGGAAATCTCGCTGCACCAGTCCCGAGCATCAATCCTGGGCTGGCGATTGATTAGACACATGACAATTAACATGCTTCAATGCCCTTCTCCCATATCATCCCACCCTTACCCTCATCCACAAAGTCCACAAGTCTATTCTATACATCTGCGTTCCTTTTGTTGTCTCCCATGTTGGGTTCTCATTACTGTCTTTCTAAATTCCATATATATGTGTTAATATACTGTATTGTTGTTTTTGCTACTGGCTTACTTCACTCTGGATAATGGGCTCCAGTTTCGTCCATCTGAGTAGAATTGCTTCAAATGAATTTTTTTTTAATGCTGAGTAATATTCCATTGTGTATATGTACCACAGCTTTCTTATCCATTCGTCAGTTGATGGGCATCTAGGTTGCTTCCATGTCCTGGCTATTGTAAACAATGCAGCGATGAACATTGGGGTGCACGTGGCTCTTTCAATTCTGGTTTCCTCGGTGTATATGCCCAGCAGTGGGATTGCCGGGTCATATGGCAGGTCTGCCAAAGCTTTTAAATAGTTCATGTAAGCTACACTTCCTAATAGCATTACAACATGTAATAACAGATCATTT
>ML661338.1:4463554-4490568 GCA_007570785.1 Antilocapra americana | reverse complement strand
TCAAATGAATTTTTTTTTAATGCTGAGTAATATTCCATTGTGTATATATACCACAGCTTTCTTATCCATTCGTCAGTTGATGGGCATCTAGGTTGCTTCCATGTCCTGGCTATTGTAAACAATGCAGCGATGAACACTGGGGTGCACGTGGCTCTTTCAATTCTGGTTTCCTCGGTGTATATGCCCAGCAGTGGGATTGCCGGGTCATATGGCAGGTCTGCCAAAGCTTTTAAATAGTTCATGTAAGCTACACTTCCTAATAGCATTACAACATGTAATAACAGATCATTTTAGGAGGTGATTAAGTTTAAATTTCATAATAAGTTTTAACAATCTACAGACAGATAGTCAGAGATACTAATAGCACATTAAAAAAGAACAGTAAGACCAACTGTCTATAAATACAAGTGAGGGAACACAAAAATCACACCATTATCAAATTTAAGAATTTGAATTTCTATTCATAATTGACAGGGAATATTTTAAGGCAGCTGTAAAAACCACCTACAGAAAGGTAAGATGAGAATACTGATTCTGTTTTAGAAAAAAAGAACTTGATAATGATATTAAGATAAACAGTTCTATAACTTGCTTATTCCACTGACTGAGCAGTAGTGACTACTAAATTCATTTTATTCTCATAATTATATGAATAGAGTTCATACTATTCAACATGTTTTATTTTAAAAAGTAAAAGATAGATTATTAATTTTATAAAAATATTAAGGAAGAAACATATATACTTATTTGATTAGAAAATCAGCAATAGCTAAAATTGTATATAATTTAATGAGAGGAAAACAAATAGATTTGGTTAGGTTCAAGTAACAAAGTCTTAGAAAATTTTAAAATACCAGATTTAGCTGAAAACATTTAGAAGTTGTCATATAGGAATATCATTTCTTATTCTTTTTTAGGCATTAGTAAATTGTTAATTAGAAATGATGACAATGATAAAGGCATTAAACTAAATTTAGCAGTAAGATTTCAGAAGAAATGTTGAAATTACCTAGAAGAACACTTTGTTTTTAAGAACTTAAGTTCTGTTTAAATGTGAAAAATGGATATTCTAACCATAAATCCTTTTATCTTTTTTTAAAACTGGGTACAAAAAATTCTCTACTTTTTAATATTTATAAAACTCTAAGTTTACTGAATGTTCGAGACACTGTAGAAAACAATTAAACCATAATATACCACATAGATTAAAATCTACAGAGTGTGTGTTTATTTATAAGAATTTAAATTAAAATTAATAAAAAATCACAAAATTCATTTTTGATTTTGAAAGATAATAAGAATAAAAAGAAAGATAAAAATGAAATATCTGAGGATCATCTAAGGGTATTATTTGAATAAATACATTAAAAAATATCCATTGGATTTAATTAGTTAGTTTTTCCTACACCATACTCAACTAGCAAAGTGGTACTTAACATATAATCTGATCCTGTCAATGAATTTTTTATAAGACTTTTAATAAACAAATTATAGCTATAATACTCCAGTAGTAAGCATCTTAAAATGTAAGGTTTAATGATGTGTGTAATTGTTTACTCAGGGCTTCCTTGGTGACTCAGATAGTAAAGAATCTCCTGCAATGTAGGAGACCTGGGTTCAGTCCCTGGGTTGGGAAGAATTCCTGGAGAAGGGAATGGCTACCGACTCCGTGGAATGGCGTGTCCATGAATTCAATGGACAGAGCAGCCTGGTGTGCTACAGTCCATGGGGTTGCAAAGAATAGGACATGACTGTGCAACTAACACATTCCACACTATAACTGCTTATTCAATCTAACCTCATTAATTTTGTAACATCTACTACTCTTGGAGAATGCACATGAAGCATCTCATAAAATATCACATAAAAAGAATTGCTAAAATGAAAGAAGTATTTAATGCACGAGACAAAAATATGGACTGACAGTTTTCTGCAATGATCTGAATTTTAGCAGCATATAAGAATCACCTTGAGAGCTTCCTAAAAATACTGATTGTCAGGACCTGTGCTCAGAGATTCTGGTTCAATTGGCCTGTACATCAACATGTTTTTAATATGCCCCAGCTGATTCTAAAGCACTGCTAGGATTGGAAAACCCACATCACAACAACCTTAGGCGAATACCAGAACTTACACTGGACTGGGGAAATAGACACTTGGAGGGCACAAACAGAATGTTGTGTGCACCAGGACCCAGGAGAAAGGAGCAGTGACCCCACGAGAGACTGACTCAGACTTGCCCGTGAGTGTCCAGGAGTCCCGGGCAGAGGCGTGGGTTGGTGGTGGCAGGCTACAGGGCTGGGGGCACTGAGTGTAACAAGGCGTGCATGGGAGGGACCTTTTGAAGGAGGTCATCATTATCTTCATTACCTCCACCATAGTTTGGCCCCAGATAAATAACAGGGAGGGAACATAGCCCCACCCATCAACAGAAAAGTGGATTAAAGATTTACTGAGCATGGCCCCGCCCATCAGAACAAGACCCAGTTTCCCCCTCAGTCAGTCTCCCATCAGGAAGCTTCCATAAGCCTCTTATCCTTCTCCATCAGAGGGCAGACAGACTGAAAACCACAGTCACAGAAAACTAACCAATCTGATCACATGGACCACAGCCTTGTCTAACTCAATGAAAGTATGAGTCACGCCGTGTAAGGCCACCCAAGATGGACGGGTCATGGTGGAGAGGGCTGAAAAAATGTGGTCCACTGGAGAAGGGAAAGGTAAACCGCTTCAGTATTCTTGCCTTGACAACTCCATGAACAGTATGAAAAGTCAAAAAGATAGGACACTGAAAGATGAACTCCCCAGGTCGGTAGGTGCCCAATATGCTACTGGAGATCAGTGGAGAAATAGCTCCAGAAAAACTGAAGAGACAGAGCCAAAACAAAAACAACACCTAGCTGTGGATGTGACTGGTGATGGAAGCAAGGCCCCATGCTGTAAACATTACAGGCAAACCTGTAACATTACCTCCAAGAATCAAGGCAAATTGGAAGTGGTCAAACAGGAGGTGGCAAGACTGAACATTGACATTTTAGGAATCAGCGAACTAAAATGGACTTGAATGGGTGAAGTTAGCTCAGATGACCATTATATCTACTACTGTGGGCAGGAATCCCTTGTAAGAAATGAAGTAGCCCTCATAGTCAACAAAAGAGCCAGAAATGCAGTACTTGGATATAATCTCAAAAATGACAGAATGATCTCTGTTCATTTCCAAGGCAAACCATTCAATATCACAGTAATCCAATTCTACCCCCCCCACCAATATTGCTGAGGAAGCTGAAGTTGAACGGTTCTATGAAGACCTACAAGATCTTTTAGAACTAATACCCAAAAAAGATGTCATTTTCATTATAGGGGACTGGAATGCAAAAGTAGGAAGTCAAGAAATACCTGGAGTAGCAGGCAAATTTGGCCTTGGAGTATAGAATGAAGCAGGTCAAAGGCTAATAGAGCTTTGCCAAGAGAACGCACTGGTCATAGCAAACACCCTCTTCCATCAACACAAGAGAAGACTCTACACATGGACATCACCAGATGGTCAATACCAAAATCAGACTGATTATATTCTTTGCAGCCAAAGATGGAGAAGCTCTATACAGTCAGCAAAAACAAGACTGGGAGCTGACTATGGCTCAGATCATGAATTCCTTATTGCCAAATTCAGACTTATACTGAAGAAAGTAGGGAAAACCACTAAACCATTCAGTTGTGACTTAAATCAAATCCCTTGTGACTATACAGTGGCAGTGATACATAGATTCAAGGGATTAGATTTGATAGACAAAGTGCCTGAAGAACTAAGGATGGAGGTTTGTGACACTGTACAGGAGGCAGGGATCAAGACCATCAGCAAGAAAAAGAAATGCAAAAAGGCAAAATGGTTGTCTGAGGAGGCCTTACAAATAGCTGTGAAAAGAAGAGACACAAAAGGCAAAGGAGAAAAGGAAAGATATATCCATCTGAATGCAGAGTTCCAAAGAATAGGAAGGAGAGATAAGAACGCCTTCTTCAGTGATCAATGCAAAGAAATAGAGGAAAACAGTAGAATGAAAAAGACTAGAGATCTCTTCAAGAAAATTAGAGATACCAAGGGAACATTTCATGCAAACATGGGCTTGATAAAGGACAGAAATTGCATGGCTCTAATAGAAGCAGAAGATATTAAGAAGAGGTGGCAAGAATCCACAGAAAAACTATACAAAAAAAGATCTTCATAGCCCAGATAATCACGATGGAGTGATCACTCACCTAGAGCCACACATTTTGGAATGAGAAGTCAAGTGGGCCTTAGGAAGCATCACTACGAACAAAGCTAGTGGAGGTGATGGAATTCCAGCTGAGCTATTTCAAATCCTAAAAGATGATGCTGTGAAAGTGCTGCATTCAATATGCCAGCAAATTTGGAAAACTCAGCAGTGGCCACAGGACTGGAAAAGGTCAGTTTTCATTCCAATTCCAAAGAAAGGCAATGCCAAAGAATGCTCAAACTATAGCATGATTGCATTTGTCTCATACACTAGCAAACTAATGCTCAAATTCTCCAAGCCAGCTTCAATAGTACGTGAACAGTAAACTTTCAGATGTTCAAGCTGGTTTTAGAAAAGGCAGAGGAACCAGAGATCAAATTGCCAACACCAATACAATTCAATTGGATTACTGAAAAAGCACAAGAGTTCCAGAAAAACATCTACTTCTGCTTTATGGACTATGCCAAAGCCTTTAACTGTGTGGATCACAATAAACTATGGGAAATTCTTAAAGAGATGAGAATACCAGAACACCTGACCTGCCTCCTGAGAAATCTATAGGCAGGTCAGGAACCAACAGTTAGAACTGGACATGGAACAACACATTGATTCCAAATAGGAAAAGGAGTACTTCAAGGTTGTATATTGTCACTCTGCTTATTTAACTTATATGCAGAATATATCACATGAAATTCTGGGCTGGATGAAGCACAGGCTGGAATCAAGGTTGCTGGGAGAAATATCAATAACCTCAGATATGCAGATGACACAACTCTTATGGCAGAAAGTGAAGAAGAACTAAAGAGCCTTTTGATGAAAGTGAAAGAGGAGAGTGAAAAAGTTGACTTAAAACTCAACAATCAGAAAACTAAGATCATGGCATCCGGTCCCATCACTTAATGGAAAATAGATGGGGAAACAATGGAAACAGTGAGAGACTTTATTTTGGGGGCTCCAAAATCACTGCAGATGCTTGCTCCTTGGAAGAAAATCTATGAGAAACCTAGATAGCATATTAAAAAGCAGAGACATTACTTTGCCAACAAAGGTCCGTCCAGTCAAAGCTATGATTTTTCCAGTAGTCATATATGGATTTGAGAGTTGGATTATAATGAAAGCTGAGCAATGAAGAATTGATGCTTTTGAACTGTGGTGTCGGAGAAGACTCTTAAGAGTCCCTTGGACTGGAAGGAGATCCAACTAGTCCATCCTAAAGGAAATCAGTCCTGAATATTCATTGGAAGGACTGATGCTGACGCTGAAACTCCAGTACTTTGGCCACCTGATGGGAAGAACTGACTCATTAGAAAAGACCCTGATGCTGGGAAAGATCGAAGGCAGGAGGAGAAGGGGAAAACAGAGAATGAGATGATTGGATGGCATCACCAACTCGATGGACATGAGTTTGAGCAAGCTTTGGGAGTTGGCAAGATGGGAGTTGGGAGATGGACAGGCAAGCCTGGTGTGCTGCAGCCCATGGGGTTGCAAAGAGTCAGACACGACTGAGCGATTGAACTGAACTGAATTTGAAGCAGTTTCTGTTCATGCATCCACTAAATAAGTAACTACCATGTGCCAGACAGGCCACAGGAATCAACCTGGCAGGGTGGCCCCTGTCCTTATGGAGTCCAGTTTCTTATAAGCAAATTGTCCTGACTATATTGATCGGTCATTCTCTTTCCTTGAAATGGATTTAAAGTCAAGGCCTCTAGGCTTTGGTGTCTACAGAGCAACCGCGCAGCCCTCTGTACATGGTGCACCTGACCTCAACAACTGCTCGGGTACCGAGGCGTTCACGGGTCTTCCTCTCATTCACCCTAGGACCTAGGAAGGCCAAAGGAAATATAATACAAGGCAAATAATCCCACACTCTGAAATAGCTAGACCATCTCGTGGGACTTATAAAGATGCAGCTTTTCTGACCCAGCTGATATCCGACATCTAGCTTTTAAAAGAGACCCGGAAGAGTGAAAAAGGAAAGACAGAATGTTCAAGAGAGGATTTATGCTGGGAGAATTGCAGACACTCCGAATTTCACCTCTTCATTGGGTTTTAAGGGCAGTGGAGAGAAAGACAAATGCATTCTGCCTGAGCTCCATGAATCCTACGTATTCAACACGGCAGTGACACTTTCTGGTAATCGGGGAAGTAAGATAAAATAGCTGGAGGAGGGCGTGGCAACCGCCGCCAGTATTCTTCCTGGAGAATCCCATGGACGGAGAAGTCTGGTGGACTATGGTCTGTAGGGTCGCAAAGAGTCAGGCATGACTGAAGTGACTTAGCATGCATGCACAATATAGAAAAAAAAAATATCCACAAACAAAACACACAAACACACAAATGCGATTCAGGAAGCCTAGTCTGGGACTGGCACCAACCAGCTGTGTATCTGAATACATCTTACCCTCTGGAGGACACACCTGCCTCGTTTCTAAAACGGGAATTAAATTAGGCCTGTGAATCCTCCATTTGGAAATCTCCAAAACTTCCTGGCTCCTCTCTTCTGCTCTGTAGGTACCTCTCAGGGGTGGTGGGGAAAAGCTGTCCCAAGGACACGGTATGAAAACTCCTCAACCAGAATGCTTCCATGGTCCCTCTCAACATTAAGATTTTATGATTTGACTTTTGGGGGAAGCAAAAAGACCTTTTGGTTACGGTGGTGTTCCCATCACTGTCAATTATTAATCATGTTGAAACCAGTCCTCTGCTTACAGGCACGATTTTCTCTTTATATTCATTGTGCATATAAAACATACTTCTTTAGGAAAAATGAAAGACACGCATCCCAAAAAAGTTTTCAATTCTCACATTTTAAGCTCATGCATTAGACTCAAAAGAGTAAACCTCTAGTCTCCAAAATTCCCTTAAAACTTATACTCCGTCCAGGCTGTCAGCTAACATATAACAGACATCCATTCCTTTGTGGATGGATTTATTAGAAGCATCTTATATTCCACAACATTACACATGTAACCTGTTTTTTTTTAAAGGTGTTTTCTCTTTTTTTTTTTGTATGTGGACAATTTTTTAAAGTCTTTATTGAATTTGTGACAATATTGCTTCTATTTTGTGCTCTGTTTTTTTTTTTTTGGTCCTGAGTCATGTGGAATTGGATTTGCATTAGTAGCTCCCCAACCAGGGAATGAACTTGCACCTGCTTGCATTAGAAGGCCAAGCCTTAACCAGTGGACTGCCAGGGAAGTCCCCATGTATTTATTTTCAAATTTGTGATTTTTAATTATATATTTAAAAAATAATTTTGGAAAATTACTTTAGTTAATCGAGTGATGATGTGTTTATTGAAAGATGCTGGTTCAACCACTGTCTTTTGGCTTCTTCTTTCTAGGGAATAAGTGTCAAGGGCAGAAACAGGGGTCTGTTATTTTGATATTGTTCTTTAAAATACTGTCTTTAAAATGACCTCTGTTACAGTGATAAACCCTACAGGAGACAATTTTGCAATGCCATTTCAAATATATTGAGACAAAATCATTCCTGTAGTAATAAGAGACTATGCTCTTGGAAATCCAAGATTTTTCATAAAAAGTATCAAAATAAGACAAAAAAAAGAAAAGGAAAAAAAAGTGATTCTCTCTTGCTTTTTTTTTTTGTTTTTTAAAAAAAAGCAGACCCATAGAAGTTACTGCAATGCCCTAGACAAGAAAGATTGGTTTTAGAAATGTACATAAATCATCATTGAAATGGGGCAAATTTTTGACTCTTGTTCAATGGTCATCAGCAAAGATGACTTTCTAATTACAATCACCTTGTTATGTCTCTTGCTAATAAAAATCCACACTTTCTTACATCCCAAATGAACTCAATCATCATTTTATACAGAAATATATATAACTGGAAATATTTTTAAAAATTTTTAGAAGAAAATATGTGAGCATCTCACATGTATAAACTTGAGTTCATTCCCTTGTTGAGATTATTTTCCTATTACTAAGGGTTTGCCTAGAGTAGGTAAACCAATACTCTAAAATTTTATGTTTCCCCCATTTTCTGAGATAAGACACCAGCAGATTTCTTCCAGGGTTGCTGATAGGGTTAGCATCTTGGCCCCTTTGTTTTGAAAAGGTCATTCAAACTAGGGTCTAGAGAAGGTGCTGAGAAGGGCATTTTGGATGATGCTGAAATGAATTCATATAAAGCTCACCTGCACTTACGAACTGTTAAGGCTGGTTGCCTGGCAACAGTGGCCTCCATCCACATTGGGTTCTGGATGTATCTTGCTTTTTAGTAGCACTTCTGCACCTCCTTTTACTTCTAAGATTGTATCTTTGCTAGAAAGGACCATGCCCTTTGTTTCTTTATTAAAACTAATGTTAATGATCATTAACTAAATGGGCAAACATCAGCCCACTGTTTATCAGCAGTATAAACTCTGAAATGAACCATCATAGCAAAGAGTAATATGGTTTCTGCTTGAGGGACAACATAAAAGCATTTCAATAGAAAGGACACAATGTATTGGGAGTTGCAAACAGGCACATCTGGTTTTCACTTGTGTGTCTTCATCTTGTGGGATAACCCTGACTCACTGCTACACTATCTGCCTTGATTCTGCACTTCTTCTCAGCACCATTAACTGCAGAGAATCCCAATAAAGACAGGCATGTCTGGGGAATTTCACTGGGGAAAGCAACACAAGCTTCGGTTCTCTTCGGACTTCACATCTATAAGCTCCATGATAAGTGGATTTATATTAATTCCAGTAATAACTGGCAACTTAGTATCTGATGAATAATGTTTGTGTTTGTATGCCCAACATGTATTGGACTGTGGTTGTCTAAAGCCAACCACTAGCATGTCTTTATTTTCCACACCGGCTCTGTAAATATCATACCTAAGAAAATGATTTTCCTGTCATTCAAGACTCTGTAATTATGGTGTTCTGTACTTTGAGAAAGTCTAGTCAAGGCTATAATTTTTCCAGTAGTCATGTATGGATGTGAGGGTTGGACTATAAAGAAAGCTGGGTGCCAAAGAATTGATACTTTTGAATTGTGGTGTTGGAGAAGACTCTTGAGAGTCCCTTGGATTGCAAGGAGATCCAACCAGTATATCCTAAAGGAGATCAGTTTGGAGGGTTCCTTGGAAGGACTGATGTTGAAGCTGAAACTCCAATACTTTGGCCACCTGATGTGAAGAGCTGACTCACTGGAAAAGATCCTGATGGTGGGTAAGATTGAAGGCAGGAGGAGAAGGGGATGACAGAGGATAAGATGTTTGGATGGCATCACCGACTCAATGGAAATGAGTTTGAGGAGACTCCAGGAGTTGGTGATGGACAGGGAGGCCTGGCATGCTGCAGTCCACAGGGTCGCAAAGATTTGGACACGACTGAGCGACTGCACTTAAATGAACTGAGGGAGTTCTAGACCAGTCATAGCATTCACCAGGGTATTTTGGAGTCAGATAACAATTTTCTTATTTTCCACATCTCCATTAATGTTCTAGAACAAATAAACACAGTAGGCACACTGATGATGTTTTGTGGCTCTACCTTCACCCATCCTTAGTCAATATCAGGATCAAACCCACAGACTGTACCATCATTCCCATGATGGCACTTTTAATCCCATACATTTCGGTGATTCAGTTACACTAGAAAGAACATCAGATCACAAGTTAGCAGCCTATAGTTTAAGCCTCAGTTTTCATATTAATTAGTTGTCTGGCTCTGCCAAAATCACTTGGCCATTTGTTTCACATTATCTCTTCTATAAAACATAACTTGAGTCAGCTCTGAATTTTGTTGAGAAGTCTGAAGTTTTATGATTCTGTGACTCATCAACCACTCCTTGACAACCAGTAATATCCATCATGATGTATGAGACTCAAACTAGTAAATCAGTTAGTTAAGCAACCACCACAGCAAACTCAGCTCTGGTTTTCGAGCACTCTTGAAAAAAAATTCTAAGAAACCTGACTCTCCTAGGGAAGCTGGAGCCTGAGGAAAATAGAGATAAAAGCAAATGATATTATGGTAATAACTGTGTATTTATAATCCTCCTAATAGTCCCTTTGTTGTTCAGTCACTAATTTGTGTCCCACCTCACAAATTATAGCATGCCATGCTCCTCTGACCTCCATCATCTCCCAGAATTTTCTTAAATTCACGTTCATTGAGTCGTGATGCCATCTAAACATGTCATTCTCTGTTGGCTCCTTCTCCTTTTTCCATCAATCTTTCTCAGCATCAGGGTCTTTTCCAATCAGTTGGCTTTTTGAATCAAGTAGGCAAAGTACTGGCGCTTCAGCTTCAGCATCATCTTTTCAATGAATATTCAAGGTTGATTTCTTTCAGGACTGATAGTTTGATCTCCTTGCAATCCAAGGGACTCTCAAGAGTTTTCTCAAGCACCGCAATTCAAAAGCATCAATTCTTCAGCACTCAACCTTCTTTACAGTCCAACTCTCATATCCATACATTACTACTGGATGGTAGCTTTGACTATAGGAACATGTAGTGGCAGAATGATGGTTCTGCTTTTTAATATGCTGTTTAGATTTGTCATAGCTTACCTTCCAAGGAGCAGCTGTCTTTTTAATTTTGTGGCTGCAGCTACCATTTGCACTGATTTTGGAACCCAAGAAAGAAAAGTCTGCCATTACTTCCACTTTTCTCCTTCTATTTGCCATGAAGTGATGGGGGTGGATGTCATGATCTCAGTTTTTTTCATGTTGATTTTCAAGCCAGCTTTCTCACTCTCCTCTTTTACTCTTATCATGAGATTCTTCAATTCCTCTTCACTTTCAGCCATTGGGTGGTAACATCTGCATATATGAGGTTGTTATTATTTCTCCTTGGCAATCTTGATTCCAGCTTGTGATTCATCCTGACCAGCATTTTGCATGGTGTACATGATGTACTCTGCATATAAGTTAAATAAGCAGGGTGACAATATACAGCCTTGTCCTACTTCTTCTCCAATTTGCAATCAGTCATCTGTTCCATGTTTGCTTCTAACCGTTGCTTCTTGATCTGTATATAGATTAGTCAGAGGCAGGTAAGGTAGTCTGGTACTCCTATCTCTTTAAGAATTTTTCACACTCTGTTGTGAGCCACACAGTCAAAGGCTTTAGCGTAGTCAGAAGTAGATGTTTTTCTGGAATTCCCTTACTTTCTTCATGATCCAACACATAGTGGCAGTTTGATCTTTAGTTCCTCTGCCTCTTCAAAACTCAGCTTGTATATCTATAAGTTCTTGGTTTACATACTGCTAAATCCTAGCTTGAAGAATTTTGAGTATAAACTTGCTAGCATGTGAAATGAGCAGAACCGTACAGTAGTCTGGACATTCTTTGGCATTGCCCTCCTTTGGGACTGGAATGAAAACTGACCTTTTCTAGTCCTTTGGCCACTGCTGAGTTTTCCAAATTTGCTGACATTTTGAGTGAAGCACATTAACAGCATCTTATCTTTTAGGATTTGAAATATCTCAACTGGAATTCCATCACCTCTACTAGCTTTGTAGTAATATTTCCTAAGGCCCACTTGACTTCACACTCCAGAATATCTGGCTCTGGATGAGTGACCACATCATCATGGTTATCTAAGTTGTTAGGACCTTTTTTGTATGGTTTAGTGTTTTCTTGTCACCGCTTTTTTGTGTGTGTGTATCCTTATTTATGTATTTATTTTTTATTAAAGTATAATTGCTTTACAGAATTTTGTTGTTTTCTGTCAAACCTCAACATGAATCAGCCACAGGTATACATATATCTCCTCCCTTTCTAACCTCCCTACCATCCTCCTCCCCATTCCAACCCTCTAGGTTGATACACAGCCCCTGTTTGAGTTTCCTGAGTCATACAGCAAATTCCTGCTGGCTATCTATTTTACATATGGTAATATAAATTTCCAATACACAAAAGTCACTTGCATTTCTATAGACTAACAATGAAAAATCAGAAAGAAAAATTATGGAAGCAATCCCATTCACTATTGTAACAAAAAGAATTAAATATCTATAAATAAATTTACCTAAGGATGCAAAAGAACTGTACACAGAAAATTATGACACATGAAAGAAATCAAAGACAACATAAATAGATGGAGAGATATTTCATGTTCTGGGGTAAGAAGAATCAACACTGTGATCTTTGTCATTCTTAATCTCTTCTGCTTTTGTTCAGACCTTACTCTTTCTGTTCTTTATTGCGCCTACCATTGCATGAAATGTTCCCATGATCTCTCCAATCTTCTTGAGGAGATCTCTAGTCCTTCTCATTCTTTTGTTTTCCTCTATTTATTGGCATTGCTCATTTAGAAGGCTACTTATCTCTCCTTGTTATTTACTGGAACTCTGCATGCATTTGAGTATATCTTTCCCTTTCTCTCCTGCCTTTGGCTTCTCTCCTTTCCTCTGTAAGCCTCCTCAGACAACCACTTTGCCTTCTTGCATTTCTTTTTCTTTGGGGTGGTTTTGGTACTGCCTCCTGTACAATGTTACAAACTTCTATATGTAGTTCTTAGGGCACTCTGTCTACAAGATCTAATCCCCTGAATCTATTTGTCACCTCCACTGTATAATCATAAGGGGTTTGATTTAGATCATACCTGAGTGGCTTAGTGGTTTTCTCTACTTTCTTCAGTTTAAGTCTGAACTTTGCAATAAGGAGCTTATGATCTGAGTTACAGTCAACTCCACATCTTATTTTGCTTACTGTCTAGAACTTCTCCATCTTTAGCTACAAAAAATATAATCAATCTAATTTTGGTACTGACCATCTAGTGATGTCATGTGTAGAGTCATCTCTTGGGTTGTTGGAAAGAGTGCTTGCTATTACCAGCACGTTCTCTTGACAAAACTATTAGCTTTGCCCTGCTTCATTTTGTACTCCAAGGCCAAATTTGCCTATTATTCTGGACTCGCTACTTTGCATTATAATTCCCTATGATGAAAAGATCACCTTTTTTGGTGGTAGTTCTAGAAAGTATTGTACTTCATCACAAAACCAGTCAACTTCAGATTCTTTGGCATCAGTGGCTGGGGCACAGAGTTGGATTACTGTGATGTTGAATCAGCCCAGTGCTTACTTCATAGAAAATTCAGCAATTACTTGTCATTTGATTGACAAATAAATAAAAAGATGATATGTATTATCTATTAGCATTTAGGAAACTAGGGATGGCTAGTGCAGCCAATGATTTGCACAATGTGTCAGCCATCTGGGCTTTATTTTGACTGTATGTCATTGTTATTTATAAAAGAGCATGAATAATTAAGACAGAGACATCTGGCCCTGCTTATATACCCACTCTGTGAGTTTTAAAAAAAAGATATGCCCAGGAAATCAGCATTTATACTTGGACATAAAAGTCTGGGTTATTTTTTTTTTTTTTAAGTTTCTCCCAATAAAGTTTTACAAAACTACCTCTCTTCCAAGAATGATGTCCTGAAGCAAGGCTTCTACCAAACTTTGCAGTTACATATTTTTACAGTGTGGGCCTCTCTGGTTATTCAAAGAAGGAGCCTGAAATGCAGGAGACCCAGGTTTGACCCCTGGGTTGGGCAGATCGCCTGGAGAAGGGAATGGCTACCCACTTCAGTTTTCTTTCCTGAAGAATCCCATGGGTAGAGAAGCCTGGCGAGTTACTGTCCATGGGGTCACAAAGAGTTAAACATGACCTAGTGACTGAAAATAACAATGCTGGGAAAGACAGAAAGAAAAGGGAGTGGCGTGGATAAGATGATTAGATAGCATCACTGATTCAAGGGACATGAATTTGAGTAACTCCAGGAGATGGCAGAGGATAGAGGAGACTGGTATGCCGCAGTTTATGGGGTGGCAAAGAAATGGATAGGACTTAGTGACCGAAGAACAACAATTTTTACATTCTATAGGTACATACATTTATTGTATCCCTCTATACAATCTGCCTGCAGAACAGTTTTCTCTAGAGAAAAAAAAGTTTCCTCATTGAAAAGTAAGATGGCAAAGATTCTAAATGCTTTTTTTTTTTTTTTGCATAAAATCAAAGCCAACACTGTCAGAGAATGATGAGCACTCAGACATTCTCACTATTGTCAAAATAGTGCACAAAGAGGAGGAGTGCAGGATTGCCTAGGGCATTCCCAGCTCCCTGACATCAATTTAGATGAAATTCAGATAACAGGCTCTGCCAGCTGCTTGATTCTCCTGGGTTCTGTGAGAAACCAATTCTCTTTAAAATGAGGCTGTCATTTAAATACCATCAAAGCTACTTCAAATACTGACAAGAATGAAACTTCTTTTGAATGCCTTTCACCACCCAACAGCAAGCCTGTAGAAAATGATCAACCCGTTACTATTCCTTTCAATAAGGGTCCCTATCAGGATATAAAATAGCTTGATCTAAAGTAAAGACAACTGGCACCTTGTTAAAAGTTATGTCCTATAAGTACATTCTCAGCTCAGTTGGTAAAAAAATCTGCCCGCAATGCAGCAGACCCCAGTTCAATTTTTGGGTGGTGAAGATCCCCTGGACAAGTGATAGGCTACCCACTCCAGTATTCTTGGGCTTCCCTATTGGGTCAGATGGTAAAGAATCCACCGCAATGCAAGAGACCTGGGTTTGATCCCTGGGTTGAGAAGATCCCCTGGAGGAGGGCATGGCAACCCACTCCAGTATTCTTGCCTGGAGAAATCCCCAAGGACAAAGGCACTTGGTGGGCTATAGTCTATGGGGTCAAAAAGTCAGACAGGACCGAGAAGCTAAGCACACATACATTATTATCATCCCCTTTTTATAAATAAAGGGATGCAGGCTGATATCTGTCAAGTGACTTGCTCAGTGTCACATAGCTTGCACATAGTGAAGCAGAAGAGTGAATCATATAGGTGGGTTAAAATATCCATGTTCTTCAGTCTTTGGACACTATGAGAGAGGGTGAAGGCGGGATGATATGGGAGAATGGCATTGAAACATGTAAATTACCATATGTGAAACGAATCTCCATTCCAGGTTTGATGCATGATACACGCTGCTCGGGGCTGGTGCACTGGGATGACCCAGAGGGATGGGATGGGGAGGGAGGTGGGAGGGGGGTTCTGGATGGGGAACACATGTACACCCATGGTGGATTCTTATCAATGTATGGCAAAACCAATAAAATATTGTTAAGTTAAAAAAAAAAAGGGGGGGGGATCGAATCCGAGACCCCTGCATTGGGAGCGTGGAGTCTTAAACACTGAACCATCTGGGCAGTCCTTATGCTAATCATATACTTTTAATTGAAGTATAATTGACCTGTAACATAACATTAATTTCAGCCATACCATATATGTATATATCGCAAAATGATAAATACAATAAATCTAATTAATGTTAAAAACTAATAAAATATCCATGTTCCTGGCCATGAGTAAGTGTGTGTATATAATAAATGCATTAGTAAGTATAGCTTCATTTTTGGAGCATAGAAAGCACATAAAAGAAATTATCTATATACATTTAAAGAATTAAACATTCAATGTCTTGGCCACTTGCCTAAAAACACTAGGTTATTATTAAACATTTATTGTAAGTCAATACTTGACACACTTGTAGTAGAAAATAAAACATAAATAACAAAATGTCTGTTCCCCACATTGAGAACTTAACTTTATAAATATAATTTACTTTACAAAAACAGTTAATATGTTTTCCTGTTTTCATTCCCAACCCAAGAATTATCTAAACCCAAACGGGGCTAATACCCAAAAGGCCAATCATAAGTCAATCTACCTGGGCTATGAACTTGACTCTAAGCTTTAAAGCAACCAATGAATTGTGGTGTTGGAGAAGATTCTTGAGAGTCCCTTGGACTGCAAGGAGATCCAACCAGTCCATCCTAAAGGAGATCAGTCCTGAATATTCATTGGAAGGACTGGTGCTGAAGCTGAAACTCCAATACTTTGGCCACCTAATGTGAAGAACTGACTCATTTGAAAAGACCCTGATGGCTGGGAAAGATTGAAGGCAGGAGAAGAAGGGGAAGACAGAGGATGAGATGATTGGATGGCATCACCAACTCAATGGACATGAGTTTGAGTAGGCTCCGGGAGTTGGTGATGGACAGGGAAACCTGGCATGCTGCAGTCCATGGGGTTGCAAAGAGTCAGACACGACTGAGCAACTGAACTGACTGTCCCTGCCCTTCTGCAGGAAGGATTCTTGAGTTAATTACTTAGGCTTGATTCCAGGTGCCCCTGTGTTCTGTCAGGTTTTAACCAGATCATCATTAAGCAGGAACACAATCCAGAAAGACCTTATGACATCAGCAAGAGAAACAAAGAGTAACAGTTGAGGAAAAATAAATATAATAAATACAAAAGTGTTGCAATTTTTAAGGCCTATAGACCACTCAGTCTTTAACCTTCATTTCCTCTCTTATTTCACATTTTCATGCTTTACCAGCAGCAAATAATTTGAGCTATTCAGCTGGTTCAAGCTGAGGAAGAAAAAAAAAAAACAGCAAAGAGATGTGCATCTTGTAAAATTTGGAATACAGCTTTTAATATATCAGAAATGAACTGAGAGTAGATAAGCTATTTAAATACACATTTGAAATACCATTACCAGGAATACCTCTTTTTTGCTTTGCTATGCATCATGACTTTTTAATAAAATTGGTAATGATGGCATTAGTGTATGTTCTGCACACTGCTTAGTAAACATACTTAATGCCAAGAGTGGGTGGGCTAGCCTGGGGGATGGGAGGGAGGTCCAAGAGGGAGGGGATATATATATACACATATAGCTGATTCACTCTGTTGTACAGTAGAAACTAACATAACACTATATAGCAACTACAATTCAATCTAAAGAAAAAAATTCAGGGTAAATATTCAGCAAACAACAAACTTTTTAATGACATATACCCATCAGGATAACCATTTTTGTTTCCTGAGGAGTCTTCAGAGAGCTTTCAAAGTGTTGGTTGGAAGATCTATGGTTTCAGGAAATGTGTATGCATGCAAACACAGTTGAATTATTAGCAATTTTTTTTGAGTGTATTGAGATGGATGGTTCAGCTGGTAAGTAAAATTTAAGGGTGAGTGGGAGAGAGACAGATGTAAGGAACATCTGTGCTTTCCAATGAGATGAGTCAAACAAGGAGAAAAACACCAAACTTCTGTGGTAAATAAGGTTTGGGCTGTTTTCCAATCCAAGCCAATTTCTTTAATATTAATAAGAACTATTGCTACTCCTCACTTTGCAATGCCATCCTCCTTCTGAGGCTTACATGAACTTCAGCTCCTTTGTTTCTTACAAAAGCAAAGGCCTCTAGAAAATATTAATTAGCTTTTCTCTTGATGTCAGAGCTATTCTTTAACTAAATGCAACTCAAGTTGATAAATGGAATTACTTTTCTTTTCAGACTTCCATATTTCTAAGAAAAATCACATACAGCGTTTAAAACTCATATCTTAAGGCACCCTGTTTAGGAAACACAGAGTTGTTCGGTGTAAGCAACTGAGATATTTGTCATTTTCATGAAAGGAGATCCATGGAGTTTCAGTATTCATTTTTTTCTTCATTGCTTCAATACTCCCCATATTTGAATAAATAAGATTCTGGGTGCATTAGCAATGGGGATGAATTCTTATTCATTTCCTGTGGCCAGATAAAAAAAAGAGCTCAAAATGACTCATTAATGAGAAAGAAATCTTAAAATAAAAGAACTGTTTCATGGTTGGGTCTCCAGGGAGCCTTGATAATATCATGGAATTTTCAGTTTTCTCCTTATTGCTTTATATTTAATAACCTATCAACACTTCTTTCCCAATGCAGTTGTTTTCTTACATATATAGGAATGATAATATTATCCAAGACTCCAACTTTTTGAAAGTATGTGTTTAATAAAATCGCTAGCATTTCTCTAGAGATATTGAAATTATTATAACAGCACTGCCTTAATAAAATAACAATAACATTTTAATTGGTATTACTGTCAGTGTAGCAAGAATGCTATTTCTCAAATATTTGCTTATCTCTTTGAATTCTCATAAACCACAAAATAGAATACCCTTATAAGAACACATATTGTTTTTTTTTCTCTTTCCTAAATCAATTATGAAGTAACCTGTTAAAACAGGTCTCTACCTGCCAAATTTTTTAAATAGCAGCTACTTGAACTTTGTTAAATAAAACAAAAGTTTAAAAAATGTAAGACATTAGCTCCTTCCGCACACCACCACCATATGCAAAAGAGCTCTGTTTTCAAGCGACAATGACAAATAAGTACTGAATGACCCTTGTACGACAATCGCTGTCAAATGCCTTGGCATACATCAGCTTAGCTGTGTGTGTGTGTGTGTGTGTGTGTGTGTGTGTGTGTGTGTGTGTGTGTGTGTGTGCGCATGCGCACACGTGGGTACCCAGCTGTGTCCAACTCTTTGTGACTCCATGGACTGTATTTCCTCTGTCCGTAGAATTTTCCAGGCAAGTTTATATGAGTCCCATCAAAGACATGATGATCCCCCCTTCACAGATAACGCTGCTGCTGCTGATACGCTGCTTCAGTCATGCCCGACTCTGTGCGACCCCATAGACGGCAGCCCACCAGGCTCCTCTGCCCCTGGGATTCTCCAGGCAAGAATAACTGGAGTGGGTTGCCATTTCCTTCTCCCATAGATAATGAGAGAGACATAAATGACATACGTGGCAAAGAACTAAAACCAATCAAAAGAGTTTCTTATAAAAATGTTATTCTGATAATATTATGCTCAGGTAAGAATTTAAACCACTTGGACACGCAGTATTGCTTTATTTGCTACACTCTACACTTGTCATATTGGTGCATTCCATTATATACCTGCATTTGTCCACTTGAATGACTAAAAATATTATACTGAAGTAAATGAAACTATTAAAAGCAAATTATCTTGCTCTTTTGCTGTGGTACAGAAAATAATTGAACAGGTGAGCATAGATTACTTAACTACATGCCAAAATTAATTGGCAACTCCTACGGTATGACGCAAGTAAAAAGTTTAGTCATTTTCCCCACTATAAAGCAGCCCAACAAAACATGCCTCTCCTGGGCTGTGGGCTACATAACAGAGGGAAACCACAAGCTCCTGGGTTCTTTCACGGAGAATTCAATCTTGGGTGTACATACCAGCCAAGTGAATTTGAGCAAGTAACTATCTCCTGCTGAAATTATCTTTCCTCAGCTTGACATGAAGGGGCTACAAGGTATTTCAAATGTATCTATAAGATTTTATTTATTTATATTTTTCTGGAACAAATTGCCTTATGATGAAACAGTTAACATTAGTTCTTCTGGGCAATGATTACATACGTGATATTGCATTGCTTTCTGCACTTTTCTCTATGTTTGAAATATCTCATTAAAAAAAGAATAAAGAGGATGAATAAACAGCATGACAACTGATAGTCACTTCTGCAGAGAAGGCTGAAGTGAACTTTAAATCAGATATCAAACATAAAACAGATAACACACAGTAGGTACCTCTCAAATATTAGCTGCCTTATCTTCTTACAATTATTTTTGTCTCAATATAACATTATCTTCTGGCTCACCATTATCAATCATAAGATAAACTGACTTTCTAGGAAAGCAAGTTAGTTCATAGTGACTGATACAATATTAAGTACTACACAGGAAAATCATATAACATTGAGAGCAAATTTTACTTAAAATATTTAGCAAACTTTTATACTCTCATTTTATATAGTAACTAACAACTAGATTATGTAAAATTCACATATTTTTCTCAGTACTTCTCTGGAAAGATGAAATAAAAACATAGAACATTTTCAATATCCTTGATTAAATGTATGTATATCTATACAGATCCAAAAGGAAAAGATACCTTATTTCTTAATTTAGCCAATTATTTCATTTTAACAATAAATGTATACTTAAATAAACAAATCATTTTATTATTTGCTTCCAAACTATGTTTTACTTCAATAGTTTATTTTAAGCATGTTGGAAAACAAATACAGATTTTGCATTGTGTGTGTGTGAGTCACACACACTCAGTCATGTCTGACTCTTTGTGACCCTTTGGGCTGTGGTCTGCCAGGCTCCTCTCTGCATGGAATTTTTCAGGCAAGAATACTGGAGTGGGTAGCCATTCCCTTCTCCAGGGGATCTTGCCTACCCAGGAATCAAACCCATGTCTTCTGCATCTCCTGCACTGCAGGTAGATTCTTAACCCACTGAGCCATCTAAGAAGCCCGCTAACCACATTAAAAAAGTCAATGTCAATTAGGGGAAGAAAAGAAAGTTTTTCTCTTAAAAGTGGCTAAAATACTTTGTAAAGATTCAAAAATTAATGAAAGGTTGTTGAAACACAATAAGACCTCATTTCCCCTCATCTTCTAACATTCTCAATTAAAATTGCCTTTTAAATTACCAGTGTCTCACTCAGTTATAAAAATTCAGGTTTTTTTCTAATAAACAATTTATGTTATAGACTCCAAATGATAGATGTCTTGGTGACTTAAATATATAATTTAATGTTTAAGTGTGTAAATAAATTACTAGAACAGAAACACAGTGATGAAAGATTGGGTATGACATGTTTTAGGATCCATCCCAATATGCAGGAAGATTGATTGTACAAATATACTACTGTTTAAGTTAGATTCATAAAGTTACACAATCCCAAAAGGATGTGTACCATACTCAGGCTTTTTTTTTTCCCCCCAGCTTGGGGTCTTCATTGGGGAGCATGGAATTAGTTGCCTTGCAGCATATGGGATCTTAGTTCCCAGATCAGGGACCAAGCTTGCGTCCCCTGCATTGGAAGGTGGATTCTTAACCACTGGACCACCAGGGAAGTCCCCCCATACCAAATAATAAAACATTATGGAAGAAGATGGAACATATGTATTTGAGCGTAAAAACAGTGATCTTATCACATTTGACCCCATTACAAAATACATCTTTTTCCCCCACTTATAATAAAGACTTGAAAAATTAAATGGTTTACTATACAGGCAAAGAAATACGATTAAAAACAACATGAGCTCTGTAAATTTGGCTTTGACCCTTGTAACCCCAATTAAGATTAGAGAAATATTTCCTTTAATAGTCCACAGCATGATATTGAAAATGCAGTGAAACTTAGTGTGACAGACAATGTAATCCTCTGAGTGTTACTACCTGGTGAGTTCAGACCAGCAACAGCAGGGAAAATACATCTAAGCTGCCAGAGTTGTCTGTGCTCCAGTGGTGGATATCACAATATGTTAGACAGGTGATAAAGGAACTTTCTAGAAAATGGACAGCCATCAAGCTTCTGAGGCAATGCCATGTGAGGATAATGATGGACGGCAGATCTCAAAAACAAATACTAGCCAGACTTAGAATACATATTTAACTGCTGAGTATCTGTTAGAAAAAGTCACTGTCCTCATTTGACATGAGTACTAGATCTGTGAATCAAGCAAAAAACCTAAAACTTCTTTCTTGGTCTATGTTAATGGTTACAAAGTGAGACATCAGGAGAAAGTTGAAATGTTAGCCATAGCTTTTGTTTCATTAGGATGCTTTTCAGCTCAAGGGTTTGAGAATTTTTAAAGTGACTTTCATTAATTATTGCAAAGAAATGTGACCAAGATTGCAGGATAGTCTTTAAACTATTATTTATCCCTAATCTCCATCTTCCAAAAGACCAGGGGAAAATTCTTAATGTCTAGCAACAGGCTCTATACACCTGTGTTAGGAATTTGAAGCAGCCCCAACAGCAGCCTGAGTCCCCCAACCAGCCCAGAAAAATACCATTCAGTGACTGGGGAGGACTCATTGAACCCAAACCATATTTATCACTTGGAGCCTCACTTAGAATGAATGGCTTTGTTCTCTACATTTCTGTCACAAAAAGCTAGTCTCTAAAACAGACTCTGTGTTCAAATCCCCTTCAGACAACTTTCTGCAACTCCCAACCAATGCAGAAATCTCTGGAAGCTATTTTTGGCAATACGTTCTTTCTGGCTTATCCAGTCTGGTTCAGCCACACATCTTCCACCATGAAGAAGTTACCTTCCCCGCTGGCCTTCCATGTGTCTTCTCTAGCCTTTGTAATACTGTAAGCAAACCCACCTCCATCCTTGATCACTTCTGAAGATAATCAATCTGCTCTGCTCTTGATCACGCTGAAATCAAGCTTTCTCCTGACAACACTAACTTCCAAAGTGTCTTCTATCAGAAGTGGTTTCCTTTTTTTGTTTTGCTTCTTGGAGTCCATTAGCCTACCTCCTCTCTTCAACAAGGCTCCCTTTTTGCAAGTACCTCACACTTAACTTACACCATTCTCTTTGTGTCCAGTACTTATCAATCTGTGGATGGATCCTTTCTCTAACTTTCATGGTAAAATTTACCACCAAACATCTACAAGCCTTTTCACAAGCCCTCTACTCCATATCTCCATTGGGTTTCCACCCTTCTGAAGTAGATGCTTCTTCTACCCTGACTGGTCATTGTATCACATCTTATGATGGAGTTCATCTATTCTAATTCTTTCATTTTTCCTTTTGTTCT
The DNA here is from genome assembly GCA_007570785.1 of Antilocapra americana. Classification (NCBI taxonomy): domain Eukaryota; kingdom Metazoa; phylum Chordata; class Mammalia; order Artiodactyla; family Antilocapridae; genus Antilocapra; species Antilocapra americana. The sequence continues at coordinate 4,467,818 of ML661338.1, read as the reverse complement.
TCCCTTCTGATCTTCACTCTTTTCCCACTATCACTTCTAGCACTGTATTATTTTCCTATTTTTTTTCATATTATAGCTTCACATGCTAGACCAATTTACTTTCTTCCTTACTTAGCGTAGATTCCAGAATTCCATTTTACAGCCACATTCACAGTAGCACTCTTGAATCTCTCATCCTTGGTCTCCAGAAGTCCCACCTTGTGAAACCCAAACCCTCTTTCCCTCTACAGCATTCTTCCCAATAATAACAAAGTCATATCTTTGAATATTTGTATGTTTCCTCACCCTTGCCTTATAATTTTGAATATGCTTGATCATTCAGTTGAGGGTTTAAAAAACATGGGGGAAGCTTAATCTGTCAAATTTTTATTACCCTCCTCCCCCCAAAAACCCCACAGTAGCTTACCCTTTACCTGTACTGGGACAAGACTACGCAGATGAATTTAAAGTTCAAATGCAGTCACTTCAAGAAACATTTGCTAAACACAAAAATACACTATGTTAAAGAGCAGCTCCTGACTTTAAGGAATGTGCTATATTTGGGGGAAAACATATAGGCAAATTTCAATATTACACAGCAAATGCCATAAGTGATTTATATCAGCATACAGGAACACAAAAGAAGTATTAAATGACTCTCTGAGGGCAGGAGAATGAGGGAATACAACTAGAGGCATAAGGAGTTTGAGGTGAATCTCAAAAAGTCTTTAGAAAGAGCCAACTAGGGAAGAAAGATGAAAGTAGATGTTCTAGAAAGAGGAAACAGCATATTGTCTACAAGCCAATGAAGGCAACTAGACACTAGCAACAGTAGGGTGGCCACATGTCCTGTCACCTTTTGAACCCGCATCCCCAACACAAGAATTAGTAACGTCCTCATTTATTCTTAAAAGGTGCCTGTTTCAACAATTAATTAAATCATATCAAGTGCATTCAAAGGAAAAAAATCTAAATTTTTTAGATTCAAGACTCCATATAGTTTGGGGTCCCTGTCTTACAGTTTTTGGAAATCCCTGAAGAGCTGTCAGCAGAAAATGTTGCCTGGATGGATTTCTATTACGATACACTTCTCACACGGCTGTATGAACAAGGAATTTAAATGGAGAGGAAATTAGAGGAAAGGAAACCAGGGAGAAAGCTGTAGCAAGGGTCCAGGGAAAGCTGGTGATGAGTTCACTTAGTGTGATCATACTCAAATTGATAAGAAGGGAAGGACCTGAGAAATAGCATACAAAACAGCATATTTTGGTGATGAGTTAAACACATTAGCTAACTATGCGGGGGAAATACTGGGGCAGCAAGAGGTTAAGGGAACTGGTATGAGTTCAGAATCTGACAGGTGGAGGTTGAGTTGCTAATTGAATATCAAGTGGAATAGAAAGGAAAGAGCCTAAATTTTAAGGGAGAGTTTGGGAATGGAGATTAAGCTTGAAGAAGCATGAATGTGTCCTCTTGACAGCCAAAATTCTGAAATTATGTGAAGTTTCCCCAGGCAATTTTAAAAGTCTTTAAAAAAAATCAAAATGTCTTTGGGTACCTAGAGAAGCTATCCTTTTTAAAAATTAATTTCTATTGGAGTATAGTTACTTTACAAAGTTGTATTAGTCTTTACTGTATAGCAAAATGAATTAGACACAGACAGACATATCTGCGTGTTAAGTTGCTTCAGTCATGTCTGACTCCTTGCAACCCTGTAAACTGTAGCCTGTCAGGCTCTTCTGTCCATGGGATTCTCCAGGTAAGAACACTGGAGTGGGCTGCCATGCTTGCCTCCATCGGATCTTCCTGGCCCAGGGATTGAACCTGCAGCTCCTGCAACTCCTGCAACTCCTGCATTGCAGGCGGATTCTCTACCACTGAGCCACCAGGGAAGCCCATCTATATACCTCATCCCTCCCTTTTGAACTTCCCTCCATTCAGATCACTGCAGTGCACTGAGGAGAGTTCCTTGTGCTATACATCTTGTTCTATTGTCTCTTTGCACTGGTCTTCATGTCTACACTATAATTTCTCTGAGGACTCAGACTATGTTCTTTCATTTCTATATCCCTCGTATGTCTTAGCATGGTGTATTACTCTTAGCAGAGAGCAATCACTCAGTAAATGTTGACTAAATTAAAAGGTCCTCAATAGACCAGGATACTATTTCAGTCCAAGGAGGACACCTAACTAATGACTGGATTAAATTTATGTGGATATCTGAGGACAACAAAATGCCTACATGCTTATGGGACATTAATAGGGAAGTCTATCTGACACTAGAACCCAAAGCAAAGACTTTCATGGCCCTACTTTTAAAGGTAAAACACCCAACCAAGTAGCCACCAAAAAGAATCTGTTTAATCACCTCTGCTTTCTGAAAGACAACTCTCTCTCAAGCCATGTGACTCAGATTCAGAAAACTACAAACTTGGGCTTTGAGCAATAGGAGTTTCCTCAATGTATTTCCACTCAATTAAAACCTGGAGTGAACATTCAGAAGAGAGAAACATTTTGTTCACTTTGGAAACAAGACAAATGAAACTCAGATAATTATTTGAATTCAATTAGGAACATTGGAGGCATCATTATTTTCCACTTAGATAACTTCTATATATAAAAAGGGTTATTAGATAAAGGGGTTTTTGTCAATGTTTTTTTTTTTTTATCTTGTAAGACAAGCCTTAGGAAATGTTACAAGAAATACTTTTCTTTACATTGATGTAGAAACTAAAAAATGGAGAAATCTGAGTACAAAGGACAAGTTCTACACAATTTCTAATCCTAAATCATAATATCTTAGTACGATGTCTTGCAGGAGAGTGCTTCTTTTATTTGACTGAAGAGTTGATCTCAGTCATTTAAACTATCACTTAAATACAATGCAAACTCTTTATCAGGATTTAAACAGTTTAAATCCTAATAATCCTTTATTAGGATTTAAAAATCCAGACGGATCGAAATACAATGTATAACATTTGAAAGTACAATTTAAAGAGGGTTCTGCTGAGGACAACTCATTTCAGTATCATTCAAAATAGGAAATATTGAGGCTAGACTGCAATATTCTAGAATGTCAATTTCATGCTTTGGAGCTCTTAGATAATTTTACAGAGTGTGGCAAAGTGATGAAAGTTCAATAGGTATTGATATGAAAAAACCCTTTCTTTGGGCCAGAACTCTGCATAACAATATGTGATAGAAGATGAATCAAGGGCCACCACAATGCATCTATTCTGTGCATCTATTCACATTTATTTATAAAGTTCTGGAAGTCTAAAGCAACAGACCCAGAATATTAATTATAATTCTCAACTAGAGATATTACAATATTGCATATCTGTTATTATTCTATATTCCTATTTTTTCAGAAAACTATGAGCCTCTTAAGACAAAGACAAAATACTGTTTATACTGAATCTGGGACATGTTGGAGGAAGAGTAAAATATCTGTCAAACTAAGAGGAAGAAATAATGAATTAAAAAATAAGCAACCAGTAAATATAATGACAAGAGACTGGTATCACATATACCAGACTTGACATCACACCATGAGAGATATAATTAGAGTCCCTTTGAAACCTCATACTTGTTTGTCATTCTATTTATTACCCTATTTATTTAACAAAGTTACAAACGATATTATTTCCTAACTGGACTGAGTACTGCTTATATACATATGCATAACTAATAAAAATCCACTTTACATTCATTTGTATGAAATAGTATCTTTATCTGTTTAGAGGAAACAGGATTCTCCCTACTTGTATAACTGAAGTTATATATACCCAACATACCAATTTAATAAAATTTGTGAAATAATGTGTGTTAATCAACAGACACACATGCTTTTAAAAAGGGACCTAAACTGTCAGCCCTGGGCAAAACTGGCTGTGCGTCCTTGGGGCCACTTCCCTGTTCTCAGACACCCAGGTCTCTGTAATAAGGAGGCTGATTTCACTTTTTGATGTCTGATGATGGCTCTTACATCTCACCCCTGCCTCTTCAGCTCAGCCGTACATTTGGGCAAAATGCTAAGAAAGCACAGGTATTCTCTCCTATGGTGCTGGATGAGCACTTCGACCCTCACAGACTCCTCCAAGCCACTCTCTCAGCTTGGGCCTCATCCCCTAAAAAGCCTAAAATCCCCTGGCCAGTCCAGGGGATTGCTCTGTTGGCTCCAGAAAAATCTCAGTTATCTAGGAGATGAATGTTTCATGAATGTTTCACCCACCCCTGGTGTGTGTGTGTGTGTGTGTGTGTGTGTGTGTGTGTGTGTGTGTGT